>CAOGCB010325413.1:0-11662 GCA_948266635.1 Cnidoscolus chayamansa
GAAAGGGCGGTCTAGGCAAAAGTTAGAGCAAAAAGCTCGCTAAGTCGAAAACCCGAAAGGGCGGCTTAGGCAAAAATTAGAGCAAAAAGAAAAAAAAAGATAAAGTAAGAGATGCTTGGAAAGATAAATCATCCAAAGTCATCATCCATGATTTTATTCTTCAAAACAAAAAAAAACATCAATCCAATGACCCAAAAGAGTCAAGTACAAAAAAGACCAAAGTCTGAAAAATCCCTAAGAGTCTAGTCTAAACTAAGTCTCTATGTCTGCATAAAGCAATATCATCCGTATCCCCCCTAGAGTCTAGTCCAAACTAAGTCTCTATATTTGCATAAAGCAACATCGTCTATATCCCTTCCAGAGTCTAGTCTAAAACTAAGTCTCCCTGTGTCTGCATGAAGCAATATCATATGTGTCCTCTCTAGGTCCTGAAGTCTCACCTGTCTCCCTAAGAGTTAAAACAATCTCCTCGCCTGTGTCAGTCCACCCCTCCAACTCACTCAGCAATGAGTTCCTCTTAATCTTTTCTAAGGTAAGGTGACAAAAAAAAAGAGGCGAAAAAAAAAAGAAAAAAAGAAAAAAGGAAAAAAAAGAAAAGAAAAAAAGAAAAAAGAAAGAAAAAAAAAGAAAAAAAAAAGAAAAAAAGAAGAAGGAAAGATTGTCCAATTTTCATGGCCTAAAGCCGCTCGATCCAGACTCCGAATGGTCTCGACAAGAACAATACTGCCAATGCACCTCATCCTTTCCATTTGCCTAATCATCAGGGCAGAATTGCAAATCCCCAAAGCCTTGGTCCTTGTTGAATAAACCAGCAAGCAAACAGAAAACAAAGGCTCGCATCCTCAGCCTCATCCGGCCCGGGTCATCTGATTGAGCTTCCGAGCATTCATCAATTGACGGCAACAGAATTGCCTTCTGATCATCAATGATCATGGCCTTAGCTTGTGGCCCGGCTAAATTAAAACAGGCCTTCAAACAATCAAACATACCCAATTTTGACCTCATTCGGGGGGCACCCTATAATTATGCAGAACCTCCTCAAAGAGGGGGCACATCACCTCCATCATGACCCTGAACTGAAAAACATGAGCCTCCGGTTTCCAAAGCCTGATGTAAGCCCATAAAAAGTCCCAGTCAATGACCACTCCCCTAAGGGTAGCAATTGGAGACGTCATACCTCCCCAGAATTGATCTTTTCTACTTTGAAGAGACTTTTGGTCCAACTGTGCATACTGTGACTAAAAAAATCAATTTGACCTCAAAGGCCCAAAGAAATCATTAGGCTTCAAAGGCTAGAAAAATCAATTTGGCCTCAAAAGCCCAAAAAAATCAATTTAGCCTCAAAAGGCTCAAAAAATCAATTTGGCCTCAAAGGCCCGAAAAAATCAATTTGGCCCCAAGGGCCCGAAAAATCAATTTGGCCGTAAGGGTCCAAAAAAAAATGAATTTGGCCTCAAAGGCCCAAAAAATCAATTTGGTCTCAAAGGCCCAAAAAAATCAATTTGGCCTCAAAAAGCCCAAAAAATCAATTTGGCCTCAGAGGCCTAAAAAAATCAATTTGGCCCCAAGGGCCTGAAAAAATCAATTTGACCCCAAGGGCCCGAAAAAATCAATTTGGCCCCAAGGGCCCAAAAAAAACAATTTGGCCCCAAGGGCGCAAAAAAAATCAATTTGGCCCCAAGGGCCCGAAAAATCAATTTGGCCCCAAGGGCCCAAAAAATTCAATTTGGCCTCAAACGCCCAAAATAAATCAGTTTAGCCCCAAAGGCCCAGAAATTCTCAATTTTGGTACTAAGTACCCCAAAATCAGGCATTCATACATGAAAAAGCAGGAAAAATCCCCATGAAAAAAATCATCCATACATGCATTGCACTGTTTTACTGATTAAATGTAAGTAAAAGCAGTTCGGAAAATGACCAAAACACGGGTCCAAACCCTCGAACTCAAAATTTGCGATTCAGACAACCACTTGCTCCCATAAATCATTTTTATGATTGCCAGTGGGGGGCAACTGTGAATACTCGAATTTTGAGGCTCGGAAAGCCTGTTTTCCCGGACTGCAAACAGTTCGGCTAGACCGGAGGTCTTTCGGAAAAGTTTCCAGAAGTATGCCAATATGGTACTCAAAACGTCCGGAACGTCACGAGGGACCCAAAGGTACTCTCGGAATAATTTTTGGAGGTCTGAAACTCTTGAAAAAGCCTCCGGAACGAAAATCGGCAATCTCGGCGGTTTGGACCGCCAAGGCCGGCGATCGAGACCGCCCTTGCCGGTGGCAGCAACCGCCAGAACCTACCGCCGAGATCCGGCGATAGCTTACCGCCGCCGACGGCGATAACCTACCACCTTGCCCAGCGGTAGCTTACCGTGGTTACCGCCGGAGGCTACCGCTCTTCCCGGCGGTAGCTTACCGCCGTCGCCGGCGGTAACCTACCGCCGTCCCGGGCGGTAAGTTACCACCCTATTATCGATTTTTCCTATAAATTGAGGCCTGGGCCTTCATTTTTACTCACTCAGTCTGTGTTGACGGACGATCGCTCTCCCTCCTCGCTCATTGTGATTTTTTTATTGCTTTTCTACATTCTTTAGTTTTTTTAGCATTATTTTAGTTGTGTTGTGATCACTAAGTAATCTTGAAGTATTGGAGATCTGACAAACTGAAGCTCCGAAGTGGAAGACGTCTGAATCAGGCACACTTCCTCTAAAACTCTACTTCTTTTAATTTTATCATATGCATACTTCTCTTCTACTCCAACTCTAAACCCAATCATTTTGCATCCATCTCATTAAACTTTAATTAAACAGATCTAAAGTTATGATGCCCGATTAATCAATAATCGAGGTATTCAAGCTAGATTCGAACTCATGGGCTAAAAAGTGTCTAGTTAATCAATAACTACGACATATCACCCCTAGTTCGAATAAATCGGCTAAAAAGGGTCCAATTAATCAATAATTGTGGCCAAAAGCCTAAATTTCATCATTTTTGGCGATAAATTGCCTAAATTACAGCTCATTTTTATCCAAATTTCAGATCTGGCCTAAAAGGCCCAATTAAAAACCAGATTTGGCCCTAAAGGCCCAATAAAATCAGATCTGGCCTCAAAGGGCCAATTAAACTAGATCTGGCCCCAAAGGCCCAATAAAAACTCAATTTGGCCCTAAAGGCCCAAAAAACCCAATTTGGCCCTAAAGGCCCAAAAACTCAATTTGGCCCTAAAGACCCAAAAACTTAATTTGGCCCTAAAGGCCCAAAAACTCAATTTGGCCCTCAAGGCCCAAAATCACATTTAGGCACCAAGTGCCCAAAAAACACAATTTAGGCACCAATTGCCCAAAAAACACAATTTAGGCACCAATTGCCCAAAAAACACAATTTAGGCACCAAGTGCCCAAAAAATAATTTTGGTACTAAGTACCCAAAAATCAAAGCCCTTTTAAAAAGGCAGGTAGGCATATTTGGGAATAAACCCCAAATAACAAGTCACAATTTTCAAAATAATCAAAATTGCTAAAAGCATCAAATTCATAAAAAATCATCAAACACTTTTCCCTGCATTTCAGCTACATTTAAAATGGTTAGTTAATATGCATGACATGGTCTCGGGATCCACCTCGGGTTTGAAGATTATGTTTTAATCGATTGGGCTAATTAATCTAAAAATTAGGTTAATTAAATTAAAAAGGAGTCACATAGGGTTTTCCTAGTTTATCCTAAAGAATTAAACAAGGGGCGACTCACACTCACGTGCATTCATCCCGATTACATTACACTTGCATCCAATGCAAAATGCATTCTTCGGGGAGGGCTTCATAGGATTGAGTACTGTCAAACTGCCTCATGATCAACTCGTGCAACTGGTTATTCTAATCAGTGTTACAGTAGGGTAATTTCCTGTTGCAAATAGGAATTTTTGCTCTGGCTTCCAGAGCTTCCGCTAAAAATAATTGTCGCTTATGTATTCTCAGATCAAAACCTTCCATTCTCGGCTACTATTTTCAGGTATCCGGACATGTTTCATTCTTTTTAGGGGACATTAATCATTAGTTCACATGAGGCCTCGAAATTCTTGGGGGAATACGTGGCTTAGGGTCCAGAGGTAGAGGAGTTGTCTGCAACATTTTAAGCTCCCTTCCCCCTTTTCCTTGCTGTGAGTCAAGGAGAGAAAGGTTTCTAGCAAGACGGCTGGCACTGGATTTACCCTATGGGCTTCTAAATCGCCACAAAAATATACCACTTCTCAGCTAATCATGTATGTCGTAGAAAGGAATATGATGAGCTTGTATAAACTGATCGCCATGGTTCAAGATGCAGCCTTGAAGTTCTATCGGCTATAATGTCCCATAAAGATTTATTTGAGGTTGTGCCAACTCCAAGCTCCTGAATCTCCCATGTGAATTTCTTGTACCTGAACATACTTCACAGGGACTTATATGAGTGTTGCTAACCTCCCATGGTATCCTTGCTGCAGATATGCAAGTATACATGGTGAACGTGCTTACTTGGGGCCTAAGTAAGTTTTGATACTCTTCTATGGTGCGAGTGGAATCTATATCATTAAAAGAGAACACCCGGTATGCAGGGTTCCAGAAGGTCATAAAGGCTTGTAACGCCGATTCTTGTTCCCTTACTTTGAATAATTGGGTAATTTTTCTATATTTAGCCCCGAAGGCGATTTGGTATTCTTTTGGGAGTATTTACAACACTCGATTAACCCTTCCTGATATGTTTTTCCTTTCTTAACCTAAATGTGGTTTGTCCGAGGCAACTTCTTCCAACCGTAGGTAGTTTCTCTTTCGACACAATCCCTTGCATGCCTTTCACTATTAATCTGTAAACAGTTTGCTAATGGTACTCCAGATGATGTCATGACTTAAAATCTCTTCCCTAGATAGAAAGGAGAGAATTGGAAAGATCAGAGTGGGATTTCGTGGAGGGATTTTTTTTATGTAAGATTTATTTAGACCATTCTATCTCTGTCATAGACCACTTTCTTGGATCTGTCTCGAAGTTTCAGTAAACTCTAGTGTTTCCTGTCAGGCTCATCCCTTATCCCAGTGCAGGGCAAAGGCTAGGTTCTATTTTGGAACTTCTAAAGGTCCCTAAACAGTCTTTATTGTAAACAACAACACCCCACCTTGCCGCTGTAGTACTATTGGAAAAACGTCCCTCGAGTACTATGACTCATGACAAGACGGGTTCCCATCCAGGTAAAAGCCTTAGCAAATACTACTGGAAAAATGTTCTTCGGGCACTGTTACTCGGGCATTCTCCTGTGTTTTAGGGATAAATAGTCGAACCTATAACAAATAAAATAAATAATATAAATTTGTGATGATGCATATGAAGAACAGGGCATGATAAAGAGGGGAAAGGGAGAGGCTTTTAAAATCTTAAGTTTCATATCTAAAGACTATTGCTTATTGGTGTGACCTTAAGTATGATTTCATTTCCACCTTAAAATTTATGGGCCAACTTACCTCCTTCTAGGGATGAAGTCTGAGCTGGCCTTTCATCCCCAGTGGAGTCGCCAAACTGTCATGAGGGAATCGTCTGCCTGTGCAACACCATCCCACTGCGAGATGAGAGGATTAGGAGTCACTACCCTGGTTTGACAAAAACCAGAGAAAACCATTGTACGCCATAGGATAAGACACTGGTAAATATCGAGAGATCTTGGGTCCAAGATTCTTTTAGACATGTGGGGAAGGTGTTAGGCACTCCACTTCATCCCCGAATGGCAGTGTCTCTTTAGTCATACATTTTGTGATTACACCAACAACAACAATCCTTGGATTCATATGTCGACCCTCCCTTGTCCAGTCATAGGATCTTTTGATGTTCCCACGAACGAGAAAGGAATTAACTCAAGGATGAGTAATTTCGTCCTCAATGGGGTAAGAAAACTTTAAATTTATTTTCAAAAGGGCGAATCCACCAGGTAAAAAGAGTTTTCTGATCTGTTGAAGAGTTGCTCAAAAGGTTTAGTTAAAACACAAATTGAAATCCAGTAAACTCAATATAAATGCTACCTTATGATGTGAATGCTTGCTAATATGACTCACCTAGAGGATTTTGATAGAAAGGGTAATCTTTAAGTCAAGAAGCTTTTCGGAGTAGATGTCTGTAGGGCTTTAACAGACATGTTTCCTTCTCATACTAAGAGAGTTTCCTTCATTCCTTTTTTGTTCTTACCTTAATCTGACTCCTTTTCCCTTTTCCTTTCTTCGTAGTCTACTTTCCTGCAAGATCAAATCTAAAACAAAAGTGTTCTTCCAAAAGATCTTCTCAGAAAAAGAAATTTCAAAGCACGTCCTCTTCTGTAATGGTGTTGGAGTGAGGTATTTATAGGGCCTTTTTCCCCCCCTTCATCTAGATAGCTCTTTTTAAAAGGACCCATCTTGCGACCTAAGTTTAAAGATATGCAAAGCATTAAATGCAACAGTTGGCTTAGCCGCCTCTAATGGGTCGCTCGAGGTAAAAGGGTTGTGACCTGAATAGGGTTTTTCTTAGTGGGAAGTGATTGTCCAGATCTAACGACCGAGATTGAAAGAGGGTTAAATCCAATAGCACCTATTGCCTTATGAATCTGGACTTTTTTGAGTGGGCACAGAAGCTCTGAACGAGCATATGATAGAAGCCACGCCAGCATACAGCTGCATTATTGATCTAATCTTGATGAGACTTGAAGGACCGAGATCAATGCTGTTTCTGCTTGCGGCGGCTAGGCTGCGTCAGTCATCATGAGAACGGAATGGTCTAGTCGGTGGTATCCAGGGGGCATGTCCCTCATATTGTGGTATAGGATGGCAGTAAGAGACATGTCTCGGTTCAAAGTGGGCGAGACGTGATGTCTCACCACATGTTATGGCTCGGTGCCAGCTAACAGATTTGCCCTTAGTCCTGTTATAAGCCTTTTGGTTTGGTCCAAGTCCGAACTTCCTTTAGGGTTTCCCTTAGGCCTAATGTCTATTCATTAAGGTGTCGGACAAAATATCGTGTCCACAGTAGCATTCCCTGCTATCTCCAGTCAAAGCCCTTTGCTGATCAGCTTATAAAACTAAGTGACCATTAGCCATTGTACTATAGTGATGTGAGATAAGATACTCCATGATTTCTAACTGAGGGAGTCTGCAATTACATTTGCCTTGCCCATATGGTACTATATTTTGCAATCGTAATTACAAAGCAGCTCAACCCATCTTCTTTATCTCAGATTCAACTCCTTTTGAGTCAGAATGTATTGAAGACTCTTGTGATCTATGAAGATCTCACATCTACCCCATACAAATAGTGTCTCCACATCTTCAAAGCAAATATCACTATAACCATTTTTAAATTATGAGTCAGGTAGTTCCTTTCATGCTTCTTCAACTGTCTCGATGCATATGATATAACTCTATCATTCTACATTAGAACACACCCTAACCCCACTTTGGATGCATCACAGTACATAGTGAACTCTTCCTCTATCTTCGGTAAGGCTAACATCAGTATTGCGGTCAACCTCTTTTTCAACTTTTTAAAACTCTCTTCACATGCATCAAACCAAACAAACTTCTAGTTCTTCTATGTTAACCTAGTCATTAGAGCAACAATCTAGGGGAAATCATGCACGAATCTCCTGTAATAGCCTGCCAAACCTAAGAAACTTTTGGTCTTTGCAACTGTGTGGGTGTCAGCCAATTTGTTAGCGCCTCTACCTTCTTAGGGTCAACCTCAATGCCATTTTCTAACACCACATGACCTAAGAAAGAGATGCTCATCAATCAAAACTCACACTTCGAGAACTTCGTGTATAGCTGGTGCTCTCTCAATGTTTATAGAACCATTCTTAGGTGTTAGGCAAGTTCTTTTGGGTTTCTGGAATACACCAAGATGTCGTCGATGAAGACTATCACAAAATGATCCAAAAAAGGTAAGAAAACTCTATTCATGAGATACATGAATGTTATAGGGACATTTGTTAACCCAAACGACATTGCAAGGACTCATAGTGCCCATACCTTGTACGAAATGCAGCCTTAGGTACATCATCCTCTCTAATATATAATTGATGATAGCTTTATCTCAAATCTATCTTAGAGAGGCAACATGCTCCTACTAACTAGTTGAACAAATTATTAGTTCTCACTAAGGGGTAATTGTTCTTCATTATAACTCTATTAAGTTGTCTATAGTCAACACATAGTCTTATAGTTCCATCCTTCTTTTTCACAAATAACAATGGTGCACCCCAAGGTGATGTACTCAGTCTGATGAAACCCTTGTCTACTAACTCTTGCAATTGTGACTTGAGCTCCTGTAACTTTATAGGTGACATCTTATAAGGTGGGATAAAAATGGGTTTGGTACCAGGTAATAATTCTATCTCAAATTTTATCTCCCTATCAGGTGGCGAACATGTAAGATTAGTAGGGAATACCTCAAGAAACTCCCTCACCTTTAACATTGATGTTGGCTCACTAACATCCTGATTTGTTGTTCTGACATAGGCTAGGAATCCCCGACACAGGCTAGGAATCCCCGACACCCCGTCCTAAGCAATATATGTGCTTGTATAGAAGATATCAAACTAGTGGGCACACCTGTGGTGTCCCTTTAAAATAAAACGTATGATCCGTCCTATCCTCTGAACTTGACTACATTGTTCTTGCAGTCAAAAGTAGCATCATGCAATGATAGCCATTTCATAGCTGGGATGATATCGAAATCTGTCAAATCAAGCACCATTAGGTCCGCTTCAAGGCATCTATTCTCAAAAAACACTGGACAACATTGACAGCTCGTCTCTGCCAATGTCGGATCACATTTGGGTCCACTAACCCATAATGGATACTCTATTGGAGCAGCAATTGTGAACCCCTCGCCCCATATGCAGCATGCTTCAGATGCAATGCAAATGTATATTGGGATGAATGCACGTGAAAGTGTGTGTGAGTTGCCACCTGGTTTAATTATTTTAGGGTAAACTAGGAAAAACCCTATGACTCCTGTTTTTAATTAATTAACCTAATTTAATTAGATTAATTAGCCCAAATGAATTAAGGCAAGTCTTAGAACTAGAGGTGGATCCCGATACCATGTCATGCAATTTAACTAACTATTCTAAATGTAGCTAAAATGCAGGGTAAAATGCTTTAAATGATTATGAATGATTTTGGAAAATGCTGAATGATTTTAGACTTGGTATTTGAGATTTAATCCCAAACATGCCCACGTACCCTTTATTTGAATAAGGGATCAAAGTCAACGTACTTCGGAAATGCCTTTTTGAAAGGGCTTTGATTTTTGGGTACTTAGTACCAAAATGGGTTTTGGGCTTTTTGTTACCAAAATGGGTTTTTTTGGGCACTTGGTGCCTAAATGTGATTTTGGGCCTTCTGGGCAAAAATGGGTTTTTGGGCTTTTTACTGCCAAATGGGTTTTTGGGCCTTTGGGCCAAATTGTGTTTTTCGGGCACTTGGTGCCTAAATGTGATTTTTGGGCTTTTGTTGCCAAATTCGAAATTTTGGACATTTAGGGCCAAATGGTGAATTATGGGCCTTTAGGGCCAAATATGAAATTATGGGCCTTTAGGGCCAAATTGTGAATGATGGGCCTTTAGGGCGAAATTGTGAATTTGGGCTTTTTAAGCCAAATATGTGAGCTTTTGACCTTATGGACCTGATCTGATCTCATGGGCCATTTTGGGCCAGATCTGATGTCATTGGACCATTTTTTAAGCCTATTGGGCAGGTATGATTTTATTGAGCCTTTTAGGCTGAACTTGATTTAACTGGGTGAGATAGGGCAATTAGTTTGCCAATTGGTTGGGTGAACTATGAATGTAGGCAATTTACTGCCAAAACAAGATTTAGGCTTCAAAGCCACAATTATCTGAGCTTAGGGTGTCATCCCATAGTTATGGATCAACTAGACATTTGTGGCCCATAAGCTTGGATCTAGCGTAAATACCACGATTATTAATTAACCGGTCATTTAGCTCAGATCTGTTCAATTTAAATGATATGCATGCATTATTATGCTTGGCTTAGAGTTTGAGTAGAAGAGAAGTATGCATGAGATGCTTTAATTTAAAAGATAGAGCTTAAAGAGAAGTGTACCTGGTTTAGGAGTCTTCCACTGCGGAGCTTTAGCTTGCTAGATCTCAAATTAATTTAAGTGACCAATAATCAAGTAAAAATGCAATGAATGATGCAAGAGGAAAGCAGTAAAGAATCGCAAGGAGCGAGGAGGGAGAGTGAAAGCTGAAAATTCAAGCAATGTCCTGAAAACTGGAGCCGGAAGCTGTTTTTATAGGCAAAATTCGGGAGGAGGGCGGCTGCGCCCGCCGTCGAGGGGCAGTTTTCATTCCGAAGGCTTTTTCGGGAGTTCCGGACCTCCAAAAATTATTCCAAGAGTACCTTTGGGTCCCTCGCGACGTTCCGGACGTTTTGAGTACCATATTGGCATACTTCCGGAAACTTTTCCGAAAGACCTTCGGTCTAACCGGACTGTTTGCAGTCCGGGAAAATAGGCTTTCCGAGCCTCAAAATTCGAGTATTCACAGTTGCCCCCCCACTGGCAACCATAAAAATGAGTTATGGGAGTCAGTGGTTGTCTGAATCTCGAATTTTGAAATCGAGGTTTTAGACCCGTGTTTTGGTCATGAACTGCTTTTACTTACATTTAATCAGTAAAACAGTGCAATGCATGTATGGATGCTTTTTGGGTACGTAGTACCAAAATTTGGAATTTCTGGGCCTTTGGGGCCAAACTGATTTATTTTGGGCCCTTGAGGCCAAATTGATTTTTTCAGGCCTTTGAGGCCAATTTGATTTGTCGGGCCTTTGAGGCCAAATTGATTTTTTGGGCCTTTGAGGCCAAATTGATTTTTTCCGAGCCCTTGGGGCCAAATTCATTTCTTTGAACCCTTGAGGCCAAATTGATTTTTTGGGTACTTAGTACCAAAATTGTTTCTTTAGGCACTTAGTGCCTAAATGGATTTTTTCTGGGCCTTTGAGTCCAAATTGATCTTTTTTGGACACTTAGTACCAAAATTGTTTTTTTTCGTTCTTTTTTTCTTCTTTCTCTTTTTTTTTTTCCTTTTTTTTCTTTTTTTCTTTTTTTCTTCTTTTTTTCTTCTTTTTTTCTTTCGTTCTTTTTTTTTGTCACCTCACCTTCGAAAAGATTAGGAGGAACGCACTGCTGAGTGAGTTGGAGGGATGGACTGACACAGGCGAGAAGATTTTTTTGACTCTTAGGTGAGATTCCAGGACCTAGAGACGACACAGATGATATTGCTTCATGCAGACACAGAGAGACTTAATTTTAGACTAGACTCTGAGGGGGGGATACGGACGTTGTTGCTTTATACAGGCATGGAGACTCAGTTTAGACTAGACTCCAGGGGAATTCGGATGAGGTTGCTTTATGCAAACAGACATAGAGATTAGTTTTAGACTAGACTCTGGAAGGGATACTGACAATGTCGCTTTATGCAGACATAGAGACTTAGTTTTGGGCTAGACTTTAGGGATTTTTCTCAGACTTTGAACTTGATGGAATTTTGACTCTTTTGGGTCATTGGATCGATGGTTTTTCTTTTGAAGAGTGGATACATGAATGATGATTTTTATATCTTTCCAAGCATCTCTTACTTTTTTCTTTTTTTTTTT
>CAOGCB010325437.1:0-10465 GCA_948266635.1 Cnidoscolus chayamansa
TTTATTTTTTTTATTACAAACGGTCATTTTGTCACAATCTGTTAAAACCTCCGTTTGTTGCATATATTGTTGTTAGTTAATTTTTATATGCAATTATTGAATTTTAGCAAGTCTTTTATTGAGATCACTAAACTTTAAATATTGTCATAAAACTCATCAATTTTTTTATTACAAATAGTTATTTCCATGACAATCCATTAAAATCTCTATTTTGTTATATATATGGCATCACAATCTTCGTAAATTTTTGTTATTTTTCTACATATACAACAAAATATAAGTTGTGACATATATATATATAGATATCTCATTTCAATCAATTCCTCGCGGGGATATTATTTTATGAAGTTTTTTGTGAATTTTTTTATTGTAATTTTAATAATTTTCTGTGACTATTAAATTAAAAATAAATATTTTTATAATAATTAAATACGAAGAGAAGAGTAGTTAAAAGTATTTAAAAAAAAGCTTCAAATAACTTTCTTTTTATATTTAAATTCATATAAAATAACTAAAATTTTATTTTGTTATATATATAATAACTAAAAAATTATTTATGTAATTATAATAAATACGTATATAATAAAATGAAGATTTTAAAAAATAATTAAAAAAATAATCGTTTATAATAAAAAATAAATTAATAATTTTTATAATATAATTTAAAATATAATAATAAATAATCAATTAAAATTTAATGGCAGGAGTGAAAATTACTGATAATCATATGTAAATAATAAATAAAAATTTTAATAAAATATAATAATAATAATTATTTATAATAAAAAAATAAAAATAATGAAATTTTTTGACATGATTTAAACAAAAAAATACTAAAATTGAATGAACACTTAAGTGTGAATTACCCCGCCTGAACGGTAACGATGAAGCTCGTTCTATTGAAGACATTACTGATTATGAACCTCTCACTAAAGCAGAAAGTAGATCAAAAGCTAAGATTTTAAGGCAAACCAACTGCTGTCATCGATAAGAAAAAACTACTGCTATAAGCTTAAGATACAGATGATGAAGGTGTGAAGTTAGAGGAGAAACTTCATCCTCAAAACACCAACATTTAGGTGGGAAAACAGAACCCAAAGCAGAAGAAAGCTAGGACTTCAAGGTGGACAATGTCTCTTCAACTGAAGAAGGATAAGCCACCTCTAATCTGAAGGGGTAGACTAGCAAGGAGAGGAATGTTGTCGGGGAAACGATAGAATAGAAAAGAGAGAGTTTGTCTCTCTAGAAGACCAGAGAGAGAACGAGTAGATAGAGAGCAGCTCATGAAAGAAAGGGAAATGCATTGTAGTGCTCACATTAGAACAAGACTCTCAAGCCATGATCAGAGGAAAAGTAGAGAGAAAGATGACATTTCGCTAATATTACAGGCTTGGAGACAAAAATTAGTTTTACTTTGTTGAGCGTGAAGCTAGGGAGGTGCGCACGTTCGTTGCTCGCTAAAAGTCCCAACCCAAACTTCTTGTTGTCAGCTACACCAAGCCACAGCCGCAGCTCCCCGCCACCGCTCTTCCAGTTCCAGGTTTGAAAGCTAACAGTCATCACCTTACCCGTTACCAAAACACTTCCTTTCCCTTCACATGCAGCCAGCCTATAATGATCGTCTCTGCTTCTGGCTCTATTTGTTGCTGTCCTTTTTCACCTCTTAGTAGCTTTTAATTATCCACACTCATTGCATATATTTCCTTTGGACGGATACCCATTTAGCCTGCTAAATTTACTTATCACTGTTCACTAATCCCCACCCAAAGTTTTGCGTTTTCTCAGAGCAAAAGAGGCTTGTTAAAAGTTTCCCCTTTTTTTCTTTTCTTAAGGGAGCTAATTGCACAGATCTGTCACCTTGGTATCTTTTTTCATGAGGATTAAACCTGATTTGTGAACCAAATTTTCTTACTTCTGTTCTTATAAGAAGTTCATCCCCAGAGTTCTTTCCCCCATTTTTTTCTGGTGCTATCAAGCAAAGATTCTCCATTTGTTTCTACTCTGATGTAAAGAACATCTATGTTTCAGTACGAAATGCTTCTTTTTTCATTTCTGCCAAAGTCGATTGATCTAGGCTTGAGACCCGCCCTTCCCACCCCTCCCTTCTTCTGAAAAAGAGCTAGCTCTGTGGCTGGGCATTGTTTGTTGAAGCAGAGATGATTCAGTTGTTATTCTTAGTTCTCTTTGCTGAGGGAGTTGTGGCATTCTTATTACTGATAAAGGTCGGTCCCTTGAGAGAGTTAGTGGTCAAGAGTTTGGATCAGCTGAGGATGGGAAGGGGTCCAGTTATGATAGTGACAATTGCTTGTACCACGTCTGCGATTCTTATTTCAAGCGTTTTGAGTATTTTTAAGATCCAAAACAAGGGTGCAAAGCTTGGCACTATGTCACCTATGGATCAGGTTCTATGGAGAACCCACTTGCTTGAGGCATCACTCATGGGCACGGTCCTAGCTTTATTTACTGTTCATTTACTTTCTTTTGATGATTGTTATTGTAAGATAGCATAGTGTTTTTCAATTTTAGCTAATTGGGTAATTGAAGTTTACTGTTGTTGATTATGCACATTACTGATATATATCATTGACACAGACGAAGAGTTAAAAATGACCAGGCCAAAAATATACAATATACAAGCATCATTGACGTTAAAGTTTGAGGTTTGGCATATAAGATGTTAGTTTTTTACTAGACAGGACCTTTTATTATATCCCTATTAGTTATGAGGCTAGGAGGTGGAAATTGCTAATGGGGGTTAAGTTACTGAAAAATAGGTTAAAGAATGTGAGTCCAATCTGCATGATCTATTGGGATATGCTTGTTTGTCTAATTGTGTCTTTAGATGTAGGACAATTGCCAAACTCACATAGCTAAATCCTTCTTCAGGGGTATATATTGATTTTCATGGTGCAGAAAATTGATATGAGAAATGTCAAAGAGAATATATGAGATTCTGGAGATATTCGATATGTATGGAAATCGACAAACATGATGACATTCATGGAGATTATGTGCTCTAATGGTGTTTTTAGGATTACCCACCCTGTCTCATTCCCTTTTTTGTGCTTTGGAGAAATTAAAATTTTGATCTCTTATTGACATTCATGTGTCAACCATTCTATTAGAAGATTTCCCATGTCTTACTGTAGCCTAAACTCACTTACCAGAATCATTTATACAAGTTGAAGTTCTTTCATAGGCTATAATTGCTTTCTTTTAGTTGGCACGATGCATTTGTTTTGTTGAATTTTCTGTTGTTGGAGTGTAAAAGGAAATAATTGAACTTTGTCTTATGATGACTTGACAATAGAACTTTTTGGAGATTGACCAACTTTGACATTATAATAGGATGATGTAACCTATCCTCTGTCTTTCTTGTATAAAAAAGATCTTTTCACTGTTGATTTGAGAAGGAGAAACCATTAGCGGTCAGTAGGACTTCACACATTGTTTTATTTGGTGAGGTAAAAGCGCATACAAGAGAAAAGGCTAATTGCATAAAATTCCTTCCATGCTTCCAAATGTTGACTACACTTTTGCTTTATGCAGTTGATGCTTTGTTTTTTGTTGCAGAAAGGGAAATTTGTATAATTCAATTTTTTCTAGTTTTATATCAATGAAATGAAAAAAGGTATACATTGTTTTGTCTGATACATATTTTAAATTTTGACTCCCCCAACCCAGGGCGAATGCGCACGACTGTTTTACCTTATTTACACCTTTGTCTCCAATGAATGGTGAAAAAGTATCCCCCTCTTCTTTTTAGGCATATAAAATTTTCTCGAAACTAAGTCGGTCGACAATTCTTTTGACTGTGAATGCCCCAAAAAAAGAAAAAAATTTCTGCTATTAATTTATGATGGGTTTCTGGGTGGCCTTCTCCTTCAACATGAGTTTCTCTATTCTTGTGAATTTAACAATTATGGCACGATGCATACCTCAAGACAGGCTGCTTGTATCATAAAAAAATGGATTTTAATGGGTCGCATGAATCCATGATTAACTTGGGTTATTTGGTCCTCTGAGAATCTGATATAAAATCAAACTTAAATGAGGCACTGTCAAGCCAACTCCAATGACAGCAACTAGTTGTCCTTAAATCCATCCCCCTCAACGCCACTCTTGGTCTTTTATGTCCATTATCCCTGATGGCCTGAACTTATCTTGCAGGTTTTATTCTATTTCTTGGGTTCATAATTGATCGTATGCATCAGTATCTTACAAAACTTACTGGGTTGAGAAGCAGCATTGGATCTTCAAAAGAGGAAGTTGAAAGGCTTCAGAAAGAGAAAATGGAGCTTAAAAAGAAGCAAGAGACAGCTTCCCAGGAAATAAAAGTACTAGGAGAACATATTTCTACTTTATCAGAGAATTTGAAGAAGCTGAAGTTGGAAAATGAGGAGAAGGACAAGCAGATTGAAACTGCCGAAGCCCATGTTGTTTCTCTTCAGAAACAATCTGCTGACATATTACTTGAGTATGACCGTTTGTTAGAAGACAACCAAAATCTTCAGGTTCAAGGTCTAGGATATAAGAGCTGAGGAAGCTTTGAAAGTAAATCAATGTTTTACTGATTGTTTTGTAGAAAACATCTCCATTTCTTGGAAATGGCGTGTAAGTGATACATCTTAATTGGGTAGAAGGCGGCAATGCATTTGCATCATGTCCCGTAACAGAGAATGGCTTTGATTGATCAGAAATTTTGTAATTCTTCAATCTAGAATCTTTGGTTTTGCCCTGTTTGTTTTCTATTATTGATAGTAAATTCTTGCCATTTAGTTTTCTCCAGCTGATATAGCTGATATAGTTACGTGATTTAGATTGATGATTTGAAACTGATAGGATTGGAGATATTCTTAAGTGAATCATTCTTCCTCTTTCCTTCTGTGCGTGCACTTCTGTGTTTTATTGTCAATGTGGCCAAGTGTCTGCAATTACAGACAATGGAGGTCTTTGGCAGGCAGTCATAGTGAGATGAGAAAATAAGTGGAGGAGATAACTAGTCCTTTCAAGTGGAAGTGCCCAAGTAATGCCCAATAATTCAACAGAAAGATCTGAAGGAGTGAAATCACTTTATTCCTATGTGATATGTCGACCAACGGAATTCAGGTTGGCGGAGAAACCAGTTGTGAGCAGGAGAGCGTGGATTTGGACAATGGATATTTTGTCTTTGCAAGCACAAAGGGGAAGGCAATTTGACCATTCAAATGGCCGCATTTATGAATCCTTAGGAGCAAAAAAACCTCACTTGTTTGCTCCGTCCATACCTGCAAGCATTGGCGTTGCATCAGGTAAATAAGAAAAGAAAATGGAGGTAAACGGATTTCAAAATAAAAAAGTCTTTTTTTTTTCCTTTTCCAATGGACTCTGAATCAATTCCCATGATTTATTGTCAAAAGATAGAAAACAGATCCTTTGAGCTGGTTTGCTGACTGTTGATGGTTGACGTCAGTTACCCACTTGCGCAGCCATAGTTTTTTCCAAAGTGATTGTGAAATGGATAAGAATCAATTCTCATACCTACCCAATTGTCTAATTGGCTGGGGCTTTTGTGAAGGTAACACTTCCATAAAGTAAACTGTACATAGCAATATTCTACTGGGTTTGGATTCCAGGATTGTGTTCTTAAGTAGTTGCAGAGCCTTGGTTTGTCCTTCACATTTTTACTGGGTTTGTAATTTTGTCCTTTTTCCTTCCGCTCTACTAAAAGGCTTGAAGGTGGAAACTATAACATGGAAGATCCACAAGGAAGCAAAAATTTGCCGAAGCTGCCTATTCCAGGGATAAGAAACATACTAATCACAAGCGCCTTGCCTTATGTTAACAACGTCCCTCATCTTGGCAATATAATTGGCAGTAATTATTTTCTTCTCCTCCTTCCCTTTCTTTTTTTTAAATGATTTGTGAAGGGTAATTCTTGTATATTGAATATTGCTCTGTGTTCTCAGGTGTTCTAAGTGCTGATGTGTTTGCTCGTTATTGCCGTCTCCAAGGCTACAATGTTATATACATATGCGGAACTGATGAGTATGGGACAGCTACTGAGACTAAGGCTATGGAGGAAAACTGTACCCCTCAAGAGATATGTGACAAGTAACTTTTACATCTATTTCCTGGACATTTAGACTAAAAAAAGTAAATGAAAAAACTGGAAATTGTTTAGTTGTGAATACTATTCACTGTAAGTTTGTAGTGGATGATTATTACTAATTCTGATGATTATGCTTGTATCAAAAAGGCGTTTGATGGAAGAAACTAGACTTCAGTTGTATGTAAATGAACAGAATCGTATCAGTCAGTTTTGAAGGAATCACATTCCTGAAAATTCTTTAAAAGGCCTTAGTACTATTAAATTTGCTTCGCATTATTCCATGCTAAATTTTAAGGGAGTTTTTTTTTTTCCTTTGTAAAAGAAATGATGCTATACCTGCATTTTGGATTCGCAACGTTGTTTTGAGTTTGACATCAATATGTGGACTTAAGCAAGAGCTACAGTCACTTGGATTTAGAAACTGTACATCTTAAGCTGACTTGAGGAACAACAAATATAAAGCATGAGATAGTGCTATAGCTGTAACTTGAACAACTTTGATAGTAAAATGGCGCTCACCAAAATGTCATATTCTAAATGATTATGATAATATCTAGTATCTATCTGACAATCTTTGTTACTACCACATTTTGATTTTGTCATTGTAACACATGGTTGCATAAAATGAAAATTTGTTGCATGACTTCCTATTTCTTACTTGCACTTATTGCTTCTTAGATATCATGCAATTCATAAAGAGGTCTATGATTGGTTTGATATAAGTTTTGATGAATTTGGGCGCACATCAACTCCTCAGCAAACTGAGATTTGCCAAGCAATTTTCAAGAAGCTGATGGAGAACAATTGGCTTTCAGAGAACACAATGCAGCAGGTGTGTTTTAATGTCACACCAGCTCAAGTATCATCATATGTTTAGCTGTATGTCCTGTACTTTCATTGTTATTCTTCTATGAACTTGAAGTCCAATAACTTTGCAGCTTTACTGTGATACATGTGAGCGTTTCCTAGCAGACCGGTTTGTGGAAGGTACCTGCCCAACATTGGGGTGTGATTATGATTCTGCTCGTGGGGATCAATGTGAAAAATGTGGAAAGCTTTTGAATCCAACAGAACTTAAAGATCCTAGATGCAAAGTATGAGACCCTTGTATATATTTGTTCTTATACAAAATAGCGCTCTCTCTCTCTCCCGCTCAATTTTTTCTTTCTGATTCGTCTTGTTGACAGGTATGTCAGACAACCCCAAGGATTTGTGAAACTAACCATTTGTTTCTAGAGCTCCCGTTGCTGAAGGATAAATTGAAAAACTATATTGATGGGACCTCAGTAATAGGATCTTGGAGCCAAAATGCTATTCAAGCTACATATGCATGGCTTAGAGATGGACTTAAACCTCGTTGCATTACTAGGGATCTTAAGTGGGGAGTTCCTGTTCCACTTGAAAAATTCAAAGATAAGGTTGTCCTGTTTATACTAGGAATGGTTCTCCTATAGTAGTTGTAGGAGTACAATTTTTGTAATTTTCTGTACCACATCAAAGTTCATTTATTTGTTTTCAAATTGATAATTTTCTTCTCCCATCATATGGTGCTCAGGTCTTTTATGTTTGGTTTGATGCACCTATTGGATATGTATCTATTACGGCATGCTATTCACCTGACTGGGAGAAGTGGTGGAAGAACCCTGAACTTGTG
Organism: Cnidoscolus chayamansa; assembly: GCA_948266635.1. Taxonomy (NCBI): domain Eukaryota; kingdom Viridiplantae; phylum Streptophyta; class Magnoliopsida; order Malpighiales; family Euphorbiaceae; genus Cnidoscolus; species Cnidoscolus chayamansa. The sequence continues at coordinate 7,746 of CAOGCB010325437.1, forward strand.
GAGCTGTATCAGTTTATGGGCAAGGATAATGTGCCATTCCATACTGTAAGAATTTGTTCCATTTATTTTATACATAGATTTTAAAATGTTGGGGCAGAACTGGTTCAGAATGGATTTTCATGAGACTCTAAAATTGGCATGCTTATGGGTATTTTTTTTGGTTTCTGTGCAAACAATTGATGTCAAATCTTCCTGCATGATATATTTGGCAGGTCATGTTTCCATCTACGCTTCTCGGTACTGGAGAAAACTGGACTTTGATGAAAAGCATTAGTGTTACGGAATATCTAAACTATGAATCAGGTATCCTTGTGCAAAATGGCTAGCTTTGCATAAGTTATTCCTGTCATGTTAGCTCATGTAGGTGAGATGCAGGGAACATCCTTTTGGATTAAAACATGATGCTTTTCTTTTGATATTTATATTGCTGCGCTGCAGGAAAATTCTCCAAAAGCAAGGGCATAGGAGTTTTTGGCAATGATGCACGAGATACAGAGCAGCCTGCTGAAGTCTGGCGATATTATTTGCTGGCAAACAGGCCAGAGGTGAGTTCTTTTGATTTTAACTCCACCATTTGCTTAATGTTGATGGATTTATTTTCTTCAGATCTCAGACACGATATTTACATGGGAGGACTTTCAAACAAAGTTAAATTCTGAGTTGATAAATAATTTAGGAAATTTTATTCATCGAGTATTGAGCTTCGTTGCCAACACTTCAGGTTAGTGGCTTCGTTCAACAATCAAATTCTTGAGTACCTTGTCAATAGTTTGTGAACTACATGAAGATCCTACATGGGAATAGATAGACACCTTTTTATCAAGCATTACTTTGTTATAGCAAGTTTAACAGGATTTAATAAGGTTCAATGTTTTTACTCATGCTCTGTAGTTCTTCAGTTTCTGATAGGCATTAGCACACCATAGAACATTGAGAATCTTTTGGCTTGTAAATCTTTTCTGGTCTTCGAAAGGATGTCTCCCAGACTTCTGATCTGGACCCTGCAGAGTGTAACACTAAAGTGTCTCCAGCATGCACCCTCAGATGGTATAGTCACAAGGCTCATATCTAGAAGACAAAGGAAATTGGAAAGAATAGTCTTACCTGAAACCCTGTACTGCTCTCCACATTATACATTTACTTTATTTGCTCCCGACCCAAGTGCTTGGTTTCTAGACGAATCTGGAAGCAATTACAGCATCCTTTGTTATAGCTATATTGTTCTAGAGACAGATCCTATAACCTCGGAGCATGCATTTCTATTATACTTGGGTTTGGCTACACCATCCTTTGATGCAGTTTTTTCATTCTTTATGTTCTTCGGTTGTTATCACTAAATGTTTCAATGATAACTTTCTGCAGGAAAAGGATATCAAACTGTCATTCCTGATGCTCCAGGGGCAGATTCACATGCCTTGACAATAGCATTGGCAGAAAAAATTGGTAACCATGTGGACCAATATGTAAAATCCATGGAGCAGGTAGTTTCATTGACTGTCTTGACTTTATTATCCTGTGCTATATATTTTTTACCAACAACAGAAACATTTTTGTTGTGAGGTGATGTAGGTAAAGCTAAAGCAAGGACTGAAATGTGCAATGAACATTTCTGGTGAAGGAAATGCTTATCTGCAAGTAAGCCTGCAAAAGCTTTATTTGTTTCATTGATATAATTACTAATAGTTCCATTCATCTTTAAATCACTTGCTGAACTCTTAAATATGGCATGTAGGAGAGCCAATATTTCAGGATGTACGAGGAAGATCAAGCTTCCTGCTCTATTGTTGTCAAAACTTCAGTGGGGCTTGTTTATCTTCTTGCGTGTTTGTTGGAACCTTTCATGCCATCATTTTCCCACAAGGTATGTATCTTGGCCTGCATCATGCACATATTTGATTGTGATAAATTTATCCAATGTTTCATAAGATATTTCTGTTTTACTGTGAAACTAAAGGTATTCAAGCTGCTTAAGCTGCCTCCTGAAACAAAATTTTCACTTTCTGAAGAAAATGATCTTCTGGAGAGGGCACAAAAACCCTGGCAACTTATTCCTGCTGGTCATAAAATAGAGAAGCCATATCCATTGTTTAAGAAACTGGTAAACGTGCCATTTTATTTAGCCCCATTGGAGTTATTGCATTAATATGAGTTCTTTTTCCTTTTTCACGACTTAGCAGTTTGGTTGACAATTCCAAGTCTATGCTTTCGTTTACATTTGGTTGTGCAGACAGATGATGATGTGAAACTCTTCAAGGCTAAGTATGCTGGAAGTGGGGTAGCTGATAGAGAAAAGATAGATGTGGAAGCAAAGATGTCTGAGAAATTGAAGAAAACACACATTTCTGGATCCAAAAACTGATTTCTATAAGATTTTCATCATCTCATAGTTGCTGCAACAACTACATTTCAACAACTATCACATCTTGTAAATAGCTATTATATCTGGTCATAAGTAATTAGCTGGTCTTAATTCAAACTCATCATAGTATTAATTTTAAATCCCAAAGTTCAAAAATATTTGATTTTGTTGCAATCCTTGCCTTTAACTCTGACACAAATTGGCTGTGATTTTCTCTTCAATAAACTCTGCCTGATATGATGCAGAATCTTGTTTAGAGGAATAAAGAAGAATAGAGAAGAAAAGGAAAGAGAGATAGCGCATTAGAGGGAAATAGGGGAGAGAGAATGAAGCGAGAAAAAGATAGAGATTTCATTGAAGT
>CAOGCB010325530.1:0-14978 GCA_948266635.1 Cnidoscolus chayamansa
TATGCTAAATTTTGCTATTCTATATGCAATTATACTTGGAAATGTGATTAGGTAAAGTTTATGATTGCTGCTTATATTGAGTTATGATGTAAAGAATGGTACCTAATTGTGTAATTGTGTATATATATAAAAAATTATAAAAAAAATTGGCTTTGGCGCCTTTTTGAAAAAGGCCCTCGCCTAGCCTCACGCCTCGCGCCTAAGGCTATAGGAGCTCCTATCGCCTTAGTGTCGCCTCGCGCCTTGATAACTTTGGTTATACGATAAGAAATTTCAAGATGTACGAGTCTAATTTAATTAACAAAGAAATGCAAAAAAAAAAAAAAGTTTTAATAAATTTAAGATGTTCAAGAAGTGCCTATATGTAACACATGAACCACATATCTACTTTTGCATTTACACAATGGATTATCCCAAAGATCTTAGTAGATATTACAAGATGAAAAACCATTACTATTGAAGGTTACGCATGCTCTTCTAAACTGATGATTCCCATTTATATATGGGCACACCATTGAAAGATGAAACCTCCTAGGATTTGACCTAATATTTGCATTTATCCCTCAAATCTACACTTTTGTCTTTGATGTACTATATACAAACTTTCCGTTGCACTTTAATTCCAACATTTTAAATTTGACCAAGCTTTAATCCCCAAAATTTTAAAATATGATTGCACTTTAGATCCTTGTTATATCATAAAAATATTTTAGTTCCTTAAAATCTTACATTTTTCAATTATGATAATGTAAGGACCAAATAACTGATTTTGAAACAATAGACATGAACTGTATATTAGGCTAAACTTTAGGAGTTTTTAGGATATCATCTTTTATATTCCATAGCAGACATTCTTATTTTTTTCTCCAGTATTTAAATCACATTGTAGTTAGATAAAATCCTCTAGCACAAAGATGATTGACTTTGTGTAAAGCCATAAGAATGTGGTGTGATTAAGAAAAGAAAATTTAAGGATAACTTCCATAAAATTGTATTTTTGATAATGAAGTCTTCAGTAAACCTTTTTACTTAGGATTTTAATTCCCTTTTAGTATTTTTCTTTCTGGAAAAATGGAGCATTTTCTTTGGTGTATTATTATTAGGAAAGCTTTATATCAATAAGAGAATTTTTCACTTGGGTATTTATTTATGTACAGTAATTAATGATTACTTGGTGTTCATTGACAATTATCCTATTTGTACCTATCTACATAGAAGAAAGAGATTATGAGTCTAAACACCAAAGTAATCTAGTTAATAAACTTGGTTTTGGTTTGAAGGCATGTGTGCCAGTTTCCTTTTCTTCGTCTATGTCTACTCCTCGATTTTTGGAGTCAGGTCAAGAATAATTGCAACTTCTTCACATTAAGTTAAAATTGTTTCTTTACTCATCTCTAATCTTATTTCTGTACGCTAAAAACCTCAATAACAGCCCTTCGATGCTAGTACTCTGAAATCATCAAAGGACAGCCGTAGAGAGCCAGATTTTCTTTGCAGTGAGTATGTTCCAGCAAGCTGAGTATCAGATTTCAGCCAGACGGTCACCTTTTATCTTTCAGTCACTTATTTGATCCTCGATCATTCTTTGAATCCAAGGCCCTTTCATAATCCAAATCAAAACCTAAAAAGTTTTTCCTATCATAACAGCATTACTGCACAGAAGATCAAATGATTTCAAGCATTATTCACCTGAAAATTTTTTGAAATGAAATGAAAGTAATGCCCCTTCCTGACTCAAATACACTGCAACAGGTTTCAAACTTTTAGTTCACAGTAAAGCTCCTTTGTATTGGCATAAAGTTAATAATTGACACCCGATTTTCATAAATTCAAAATAGCAAATTGCTTGAAAGTAAATCAATTTTAATTCTTCATTGTCTGTGAAGATGCAAAGACTGTGACACTGACAAAGAATTGCAGGCTGTTTTTTTCACCTTTTCCATTGGCATGATTTTAAGCCTTGTTGCTAAGAAGTCTAGAGCATTAGCAAGAAGAGGAGATTTCACATAAAAATGTTACTCTCTTTGTATTACTATAATGTCTATTTGATATTGTGTCAAATCTATGATTGTACAATTTTCAGGTAGGAGGTATCTGTTCATTGCAGTTACATCAAATAAACACAGAAAGGCTTACTAGCCTAGACGTTTGTGCAAAGCCAAATCAAAACTTCGACATAACCAGACAACTCAATTACAAAATCAGCATATTTGACACGTGTTAACTTACAATGTATGGAAAAGCATGCCGGCAAAGAAGGACCAGGTTAAGAAGCCAACCTGATCATTCTTGGCTTGAATGGACAAACTAAATCTTCATTTGAGTAGTTCTCCTCCTTTCTCTCAATAATTTCTGTTGCTCTTAAGGTAAGTTAACCTATTTCTGCTAGGATTTTTTTAGTGCAAATTGTCATCAGTCATGCCGTGGTGTCTCTGAACCAACCATTGTCTCCCAGCATTCCTTGAAGGCCCTCTTGCATTCAAGTTCTTCTTCGCTTTCTTATTCCCTCTTGACCCACTGGTTGGGGCATTTCTAAGAGCATGCATCTTACTCTCACCTTCTTCCTCCTCCTCCTCATCATCATCATTCTCTAAATCAGAATGCATATATGCATCTCCATTTTATCCAAATTATCATCTTTTTTTCTCTTTGTTGTTTAGAATCAAGGACCGGCTCCTTCTCTTTTTTACTTCCACCAAGAACACCAATTGCTTTTTGATGTTCACTTACGATACTCATCATTGCATTCTTCTCTATTAGCAATCCTCTGATATAGGCCTCCCTCAAACAGTGGATAAGTTCTCGACAAGAAAAATATCCCTGGATGGTGAAGCAATGCTCTCTTCAACCATGACCGTAACCCAACCACTCTCCTTTGCACAATAAAATGTCCCTGTCAACCTTCTGACCAAGAATCTCGTGCAAAAACCCCACCACCCACTTGTCAAATTCATAAGTACTAGGCCCAAGATGTGTTGCATTCTCATATGGAGAAATATAAGGCAACTTTTGCCCCTCATCAATCCATTTCTTTAATTGCTTATCCATCTCAAAGCCCCAAGAAAATTGCATAGGGAAAGCAACATGTCTCAGCTTTTTGTAATCCATTTCCCTCTCGTCATCTTATTTTCTATGAACGACATAGCCAATTCATTAATCCAACAAACTAGCTCCAATTCCAATTCTGAATCCAACTCACACAACAAATTTTCATTACCAATAACTCGAAAACAGTCGGGAAACTCGGGAACTATATTTTTGCATAATCTTCAGGTAATCCAAATCCCATTTTATATCATCCAGACCCCATTAGTCTGGTAAACTAATTGATTTTCAGCGTCAAGATCAAGTACCTGTTGCATGAGCTTGATGTGGGGACGTATACCTATGCTCCCAGGGAAAAATTCTTCGAATGTTTTAGAGAATTTGCGGTTTAATTCAATGGGGCAAGTTGGGATTTTGAGGGAGTTCTTGTGCTGAGTAATGGCGGAGAGAGGGAGGGATTTGCTGGCTCTGATTTTATGAGGTTCTTGATTTTCAGCATAGGCTTCAGATGTTTTTCTCTGTATAAAGCATAGTAGTGGTGGCCCCGTTCGCTCAGACGTTTGCCGACGAAGCTACACAGGTCTTAGCGGTGGAGGATAGCTATTTTAAAAAATACAGTGAATAATTTATATTTTTTTTAAATTATCACCTATTTAATTTTTATTAAAATCGTGAAATAATTGAAATTTATTTATTTTTAAGTATTATTTACAATTTTAAAATATATTTATTAATATCTATAGTTTTAAAATTTTACTTATTTAATTTTATAATTTTAAATAATAATTACAAATTTATAATTAAATAATTAAAATTTTTAAAAATAAATATTATTTAATATATTTTTAAAAATAAAAATATTAAAAATAATTAATTTTATTTAAATTATGACAAACTAAAAGTGATTCTCTTAAATTAATAACAATAATACTATATTAACAGAAACAAAAAATGCCTAAATCAAAACCATCAGAAACAATCCGGTTCGAGTGTTAGCCAGCCCAGCCGCATCTGAAATCACGGATTCTGATCCGAAACCGAATCATGACCCTAACTCAGCGGCATCATACCCTACAAAATCGGGGACACGAACCCAACCGACCAATCCACAGTCCAATAACTTCAAACGCACAACTGGGAAACTTCATTTCCAAACGCGTTCGGTCCCAGCGTCCCCGGAGTTCGGCCATGGCCGCTTCCTCCTCCGGAAATCCACTTCCGGCAGACGTTTCATCCTCTCTCCCTACACCTTTCGTATTGTCTTCCGATTCGCCGCCCAGACTCTCTCTCTCCCCCGATCAGATTATGTATTGCTCTGAGGCTCTCCAATTCTTCAGAGAAAAGCTCAGCACTCCCGACGTAATCAGTCAAGAGTTCGCTCAGTTGCAGGTTCGGAATGATTTTTTTTCCTGAATTTGTTCTTTTTGTTGGTTGAGCTATAAGGGGTTTTCGTGTAACTGTTCTTGGAGTTTCCAATGCTTGTTTCGCTGAGGGAGAAAAAGCAACTAAAGGGCAACTTTAAGGGTTATTTTAATAGATAATTAAGCCTCCGTTTGTTTCCTAGATATCTTTTAGAAAAATATCTTCGCATTTTCCATGTTTGGAGCAGTAAGAAAATTTGGTATTTTCATATTCAAAGGAGAATTCTGACATTTCAAGGAAAATGACATTCTTTAAAACTTAAAAGATAAAATCATTTTTTGGTTTCATGGCAACTCAAAATGATCTTTCAGAATAGCTGTAAAGAACTTTATTTGGATATAGATAGAAAGCCATATCACTAGCATTGATGTGTATTTGGATAGGTAAGGGCCTTATGCTGCTCTTCACTGAATATCTGTAAACTATTCTTATTGAAGCACGAAGAACGTGATTTTATTCTCTAAGTTGTTCGATGATGTAAAACCTATTCGTTCTTTTTTTTTTTTTTTTTTGTGTGTGTGTGTGTGTGTGATTTCAGGTTACTAGGATGACACTATCTCAGATGGCTAGAAGCTGCAAAGTGGCTCTTGATGGTGTCAACATGAGCAAAAACCGCTATATGGATGTGGTACCTTGTAAGGATTAGTTAACAAATTTTCCTATTATAAGTATACACTACCCATATCATTCCTGGAGATGAACACTACTGATTAGCATTCTTTTATGTTATCGATTTAAGTTGACCAAAATAGGGTTATTCTTAATCCATGCAAAGATTATAGACCATCTGCTAAGGGATATATAAATGCAAGCTTCATCACGGTGAACATTTACTTACCCTATGGTTGTTTTTTTTTCCGTCTTTAAATGTGAATCCAACTGAGATTCTTGAAATAGATTCCTGCTTGTGACCATTCAGTGATTTTTGTTTGTGCAGACTTCTTCATCCGAAGGGATTTCTCAGTTTATAGCCACGCAGGGTCCACTGCCACACACTTATGAGGATTTTTGGGAGATGGTAATCCAGTATCATTGCCCTGTGATTGTGATGCTCACTAAGCTAGTTGACAATTACAAGGTTCTTCAATTTCTCAAGTTGATATGTAATTTTGTAATTCATCATATACAATTACTCCTAAAGCAGTTGATATAGGATCTGTTTGCTTACTTGGAAACATTGTCAGAAAATTGATATCTTGCACATATCACTTAGGAGGTAAACTTCCATTTCACATTTCTTGTTCAAAGGAACTATTAGTACATTCTAGCAAAGCACTTCTTTTCTTTGTTTTGCATATTTAGATTTTGTTATGATTTTATATCTCTTCTCAATTTTAGTTGTTTATGCAGACTGTAAAATGTGGAGATTATTTTCAAGCAGAAGACGGTCCTAGAGATTTTGGAAATATATGTCTTGTTACTAAATGGATGAAAACTACTGACACTTCATTAGTGTTGCGCAACTTGGAGGTGTGCTACAAAGAGGTCAGTTTCATTATCAATCAACTAAAGTATTGCTGATGGTGATATGTGGATTCCTTTGACAAGTGAAAAAATGAGAAAATATCTAGTGATGAATGGTGTGTGTGATGATCATGATCAATCATGATCAAGGATAACTAGATGAAGAATTATTTTAATTTTAATTTTTTATTGTAAGGTTATGATCACTCATTCAGATTTTATATTATAAATTGGAAGTATGGATTTCTATTATTAAGGAAATTTAGTTAATTAGAATTAGTATTTTAATTATTTAAGAATTCTATTATTCAGAATTTCCTAGTTACATTTTTTTATATTCCTAGTTAGGTTGTATTATTATTTTCTTATTTTCCTAGTATTAGTAGGTTAATCATACTATAAATACCTATATCATCTAGGTATTTTAGTAGAAAACTTATTATGCTTATTATTGACAATTGAGAATTAGTAAAATTTGATAATTTTATTCCTTTCCCTTTTGTGTGCTCTTTAACTTTTCATCTAATTATCCTTCTGATAATCAACTAACCATTCTATGTGTGTCGTAATGTGTTGATAATTTGATAATGACATATTAGTTGGTTGCACAAGTTGTCTTATTTAGGTTAAGGAATTAATATCAAGGATAGTGGTGTAGATTGGTATAATATGTTATAGTGTAGAAATGTGGCTTTAGGTTTCAAAAAATCATGCATTGATAGAGTTCGGATTTGTGAAACCTAGAATGGTAAAGAAAGCAAATTTAGTGTCTTTTGGCATTAGCTATGAAAGAGATGGAGGCTGTCTTGCATGTTAAGTAAATCAAATTGAGAGTCTTTTGGTGTTAACTAGGACAGAGGTGGCGGTCGTTTCATTTGGAATTGGACACATTTTCTTACTTTCTAGGGTCTTTATGGACATGCTACATGCTATATGGTATGCTTATCTTTCATTAGCAAATCATCAATAAACCTAGTCTCTTATAAATCTGAAAAGATACCAAATAACCTTCATGAGATGTTGTAGGTTGCATTTCTAAAGAGAGATACCACATTTAAGCCATTGTGAACTGTGGTAGCTTAAGAAGTGAGATTAATTTTGGAAAATTTTATTTGTTGGTAAATATGCTTATTTTGATTAACGAATAGTATTCTTGACCTTATTGGTTATGATGATGGCTAGAAATTGTGTTGTAGCTTACTATATTTGCAGTCAAAAAGTGGCTGAGCTTCACATTTTCTAGGCAAATAGTATTTAGCATCAAAGGATGGTTTTCAAAAATGTCCAAGGCTAGTTATCTTATGTTGGAGGTGATTTAGTGGTCCTAAGACAAACAAAGTGTGGAGACTAAGGGAAATCGTTGTAATTGGTAAAGCTGGATGACATCCATTGCTTGCCCCTCAATTTTTTGAGTCTCCTATATAGAGGAGGATGGTAGGATTTTTTTTTTTTTTTATAAAAAATATTGCTTCTAGAATTGGTGTGGAGTGGGATCTTTTGGAACTAGTTGATATTATAGGATAGCAATCCCATGGGAAGTACTTTTAGATGGTTCAGGATTTCAAAATTTTGGCTCTTGAGAAAGAAAATGGTGACTCAACTAGATACAGAGTCGCTACTTTCTAGGGAATGGGACAGAGAAAGATGAGAAGCCAAGTGAAGAGATGTGAGAATCTCTGATACTTGGACTTGCTGAATAGCTATTCCACACCCGTGTCAACATGACATAACACAGGATGCGGCATGGAATGAGTCTAGTACACTTCTATGAAGTTGGACACACAAAGGAGAAGAAGAAACGAGGCAGTTACAAGCAATGCATAGGGAGAAAAAGAGAAAGAAAAAAAGATGAAGAAAAGGATGCAACTGCTAGCTTAAACAAAGCTTGGGAAATTGGGATTGTTTTTTTTTCTTTTCTCTGTTTTATGGGGTTAGGTGGTTGGCACTAGGTCTAATGCAGGCTTAAATGAGGCTTAGGAAATTGGGAGGCGCTAAGATTCACGTGGACCAAAGAAAAGTGAAATGTGACTGGTTTTCTGCTCTATTTTAATGGGTCATGGGACTATTTTTCTTTTATCTTTATTTTAATGTGTTAAATGGCAGTTAAAATAGTATATAATTAACTCTCATCATTATGAAATATAAGTATTATTAACTTTAATTATATTTTAAATTATCAAAATTATATTATTTTATTAAATCTTAATAGTATGTTATTATGTTAAAGAATTATCATATTAATTAATTTCTAATAAACATTTTAAAATATCTAGACAATAATTTCTATTACATAGCTTTATATCTCTATTTTATTTATTCACATAATTTATCTGAACACCCCTGTCTAACCATGGATTCATATCTCATTATTTTCTACGTAGGAAGTTTACAAGCAGAACATATAGGTATATATCCATTTCCATCACCCATACCTGAGTCTGAGTAACATTGGTGAGAAGTAGTTAGTTGGTTAAGTTTCAATTGTAAGTTAGCTGGCCTCGTATAAGGAGAGACATGTAAAGTCTAGTGTATTTCTAGGATCTCTATTGTCTCGAAGATGACTAAGTGAATGGTAGTTTAGAGAATGTCTAGGTGTAGGAGCAGCAATTTGTATTTTTGTTGACAATTCCAGTTTAGAAGGGAGATCCCATACTATGTACAAGATTTTCTTTATGTCCCATAAGAAGTTTGCAACTCTAAGTAGAGTGGCGTCAAGGGCTTTGTACATGTGAGCATGTGTGACATGCTTAGCCTGGGTTCAGCTCATTTAAAGTTCAGCTTTTTAGTGATGGCGTTGTGAGTCTTTTGGGGATTAGATGGGTTAGTTTATAAGTAAAGTTCCTCCTGGTTGAAACCCTAAATTGTTTTAACTTTAACATATAGGGAGAAATGTTGGCGATGGATTGAATATGCCTTCATATGAGGTTCTGATATTTTGTAATAACTGGACCAGCAAGTTGCTACTGGTGCTAGGGAAGGAGATGGCTTAAAGCCTTTAGAGGCGGATCAGCGTAAATTTATATACTTGACCTCATAAGGAGCCGACAGGTTTCTTACTAAGAGGTAAAAAGGAGGTTTTTTTCCTGCAAGATAACTGGATTTTGGACTGGTTAAACCTCTATATTCTAGTTCAACATTCATACAATTCACCATCTTTATGCTGTGCCATTATTTCTTTTAATTTCTTTATTATACTTGTGTCATTTACTTGTAGTAAGCGTCTAGGTCTAGGTTCTTCCTATTACTACATTTCTGCAAGAGGACATTATTATCGCTTTCTTTAAACCATCCTAATAATCCCTAGTGTTGGTAGCAGCCCCTAGTCAGGTTCCTACAAAGTGGTACCAAGGCCAGGTTTGGGGAGGATGGTGATGTGTCTAATGTTGATTGTTGTGAGCTAACAGATGATTTGTATAAAAGGGGAAAGTTATTCTCTGTAATTGTTGTGATTGATATGAGTAAAGTATATAGATTTCTCTCTCTGTTCATTCCTTTTTTTCCATAGTTTTTTCAGTGCTTCCATGTTTCTTTCCTTTTTGGTGCATGAAAAATAGAATGGAAATGAAAACCAAAATAAAAACTAGAATGGATAGTAAAAAAAATTTTTTTGTGAGACTCAATTTCATTTTCCTGCTTCAAAGAAAATCCTGTATGCATATATATTGGAAGAAAAAAATGTAGTACTTTATATAGAAATAATCCTCATTCTACACCCAATTCAATCACTGTTATGCAATCTCGAGATTGATGAAAATGTCTTTTACTGACACTAACAAACTTTACATATAGTAACGTTAGTTTCAAATGCCCTTAAAGGTTGCTAGCTTCACCTTCAAGCTTAGCATTTCGTCCTGCATGTCCAAGGTCGATCTCTAATTTGAATAAATGGTTTAGCTAGTATACACTGTTTTGGCTAGAAGTAGAAAATAAATTTATTGTCTTCATCCATCCAAATATTGATTGGTGAGGATTTCTTCCCCTCTGTTATTTTGGTTGCAGTCAGAGAAGCCCCCTATGTCTGTTTTGCATGTTCAGTACCCTGAATGGCCTGATCATGGAGTTCCCAAGGACACAGTCGCTGTGCGTGAAATCTTAAAAAGAGTATACCAAGTGCCATGCAATCTTGGCCCAGTAGTTGTCCACTGCAGGTTCACCTGATGTCTCTTGTTTCTTGTGATGCCAACTGGAAATTAGCGACCCACATGTATCTGAGATAATGTCTCTCTTGTTCAGTGCAGGTATTGGTAGGACTGGAACGTACTGCACTATTCACAATACAATCCAGAGAATCCTTGTTGGAGACATGTCTGCTTTAGATCTTGCTGATACCGTAACCATTTTCAGGTCCCAGAGGGTTGGGATGGTTCAAACCATGGTATTTTTTTTTTTTTTTTCTCTTAAGCTTCAATTTCTTAATTCATTTACTTGGGTTCTAAAAATTTTGAATACCAATTCTGCTGACCTTTTGCCATCCTCCCTAAGATCTAATGTTTTTCTGGTTAAATTGACTGTCTACAGGAGCAATATTTTTTCTGCTATAAAGCTATAACTGATGAACTAGAAGACCTTATCTCAGAGTACAATGGTTGAAAGACCTCAAAAATGGTATTATTCAATTGAAGTATGTTTCTTATAGGTTATGCTTTGTATCACATGGGTCACACTTCAACCAGACAATAGATAAGACATTATATTTATGGGTTTTTTTGTTGTCACAGCGTTCCTTGATTGTTGTACATACTATATGGAATCACTGTTGCTTCAGCTGATACTTGTTATCTCTTTTATGAAAGCAGCCGGTTGAGCGAGTGGTGTTTCAGTGTGTTGCTGAAAAATGGTGGATTAAATGCGACAGCTACTTGCTCACTTCAAAATGATGATGCTTAAATGTGTTTCAGTGTTTGTTGCAACTCCTTCAGGGTTTAGACTTTAGATGCTTTGATTAAATGAGCAATTCTTCTGTATTCTTGAAACCTCTGCTTAAGAGGATTCAACTATGAATGAATAGAATTGTAGGGTTTGCAAGACTAATGCTTTAGGTTGATTTTTACCCGTCAAATGTCAACTCAGGAATTGCCACAACCAAGTCTTAATAAGACTGATTCTGATTTGGTCTAATTTATATTTTTTCTCTTCCCGATTCTGATTTAGAAGTTTCTTCCATTCTCATTCCCATTTTGTTTTGGAGGTCTCATTGCTGTTTATCATTATAAAAAAAGAAAAAAAAAACAACTAGATTAAATAATGTTATATTTTATAAACTGTCATTATTTAGTTTTTTTTATTAAATATAATGATAATCAATTTATTTTGGCGAATGAATTAATATATATACAACAACAAGCCTTAGTTCCAAACAAGTTTAGGGTCGGCTGTATGAATCCTCTAACAAATAAGGTCACAATCAATATTAACAATCACATGCCTTAAACTCCTTTCATTACGCGGATTTTTCGCCTCCATTCAGGTTTATTACTAACTAAATCCGCATCAATATTTAAGGCTCGTAAGTCTAATTGTTAAATTTTTTATAATTAATTTTAATTTATTTAGAATAAATAATATTAGATCTATAGTAAAAATGCGTATATCCCTTGCAAAACTTATAGCCAATTATAGTTTATCAGAGTGATATGAAATATAAGAGTCTTCTCTTGTTCTTTATGATCTACAGCTATTCTGTATTTGTGTGATTAGAGAGAGAGAGAGTAGGTTAAAAAAATGAAAGATCTTAATGCTTGAAGAAACATGATCATAAACCAAATAAAGGAATTAGACGAGAGAAACAAATGTAGATGGATAAATATGTGGACATGTACACATAAATTCTGATGGATGGGATTGACTTTTTTCTTTTCAGACGTGGAAAAGGCCAGCGTTTAATTATAAGGATCGTGGACACAAATTATAGTTGCTACAAGAATGCTGAGTGGATAAAATCAATCAAATAGTTTTAAGTATAGTTGTCAAATCGCAAATTGAATAGAGAATGGAATCATAAGATTTGGTATAACTTTTAAAAATCAATTAAAAATAGTGTATATGTATGTGTGTGTGTGTGTTCCAAATCATGTACTAACGTAAAATCAAAGTGAATTTAATGATTTTGTTGTGGTCAATGTATCAAACTAGCAAATTAAAATTCTAAAATAAAAATAATTAAAACTATTTCAGTATCTTAGGCCATTTACCATTCTTCTTTCACTAATTTGTTGTTATTCTTTTGGACTTCCTGTCTTCTCTTTTTTTTTTTTTTGAATTTGGCCACTTATTACCCTTCTCTTTGTGAATCGATGAATCAATCAATTCATTGTGATTCTTATGATTTGCTGCCGATTCACATGACTCGTGTCCGATTCTTGACTATTTACGATTCACCCATCAATTCATATCATTAAGTAAACAATTCAATACAATCATATGATTCATATCGCGAATTGTACTATTATGAGAATAATGGTTTTGAAGTATTATGGTGAAAGGAAAATAATGTATTTGTTTAGTTGCTGAAATGCTTGGAATAGGTCAGTTGGTTGGGGGGTGCTAAAAAGAGAAAAAAAGATATGTGCAATTGTGTAGTGTTTGTAAACTTTCAGAAATGTGCTAGGTTTTTCGGTACTGGAAATTATCAACAAGATGTCTGAAACTTGTATTTGATCACCATCTCATCTTCTTTGCTTGTACATCTACCAATGAATGCTCCTGAAATATGCATCTTCATTCAAATCTGCTTTCTTGTCTAGGATATCAAGTTTGGTTAAGCTGTAACATCAATTTAAGATTTTGCAGAAGGATTTTTTGTTTGTATCATCTAGAAACGAGATGAAAATAAGAACACAATGTACTGTGAAATTTTCACCTTCCATTTCCTAATTATGCTTTTGAATCCTAGATTTTCTTCTTATGCCTTACATTTCCACTTGCTATTTGGAAACTGTAGACACGCCCTCATGCAACTGTTGAAGTGGAAATATCAGAAGATATGCAGCTGGTGCATTTTGACTTTAATAGGTAAAAAAGCAGAATGAACTTTTTTAACTTGCTAATAAATCAAAGTTGTTTTGCTTGCTATGTATTTAGGATTCTGCAGTATGTTTAGTCATGTAACTGAATGACTATGAATAATCTAGTCAGCTTATGACATGGTAGCTCATGATACTTTAATCTGCTAAGAATGGATCAAATTTAATTATGGGTAGTGGGGTTTGGATTAGAGGTTTCATACCTATAGAGAAGCAATAATTCATGAAACAACAGAGTAATGTTTTGCAACCAAGATTTTGAAATGTTAAATGTTAACTAATATTTCATTTGCTACTCTGTTTACAGCACTCCTTTTGAGCTGCACGATGATAATTATGTTCTTAAGGCAATGAAATTTTGTGAGAGACCACAGAGTGATGATATGGCACACAATCTGGCTATTGATGGAGGTGAAGGTTCTAGCATGTCCAACATGTTCCAACAACAAATCCTTAATACCCCAGGAACAAACACACCAATTAGGCCACCCATCTCACCACCTATTCCTGGAATTATAAAAGCACGTGTTAAGCACGAACATTGATAAGCGTGTTACTGTGGGCAATAACATCTTCTGTTTCTGTAAATTTGTAAAATAGCTTGCAGGAGGTGGGAGTGCTATAATTACCTTCACCTTCATGATTTTACCCTTCGTTGGGAGGAATCCAGGTAACAAGCATTCGAGTCTCTTTGCTTAGAGGCTTGCTTGGAATTCTTATTTTCTTCAGGTTCTTAGGTTTAGATTGGCTAGCTATTGTAATTGTTTAATCTTTCTTTCTTTTTTGTTTTTTGATTTTTCTCTTTCGCTTATTGAAGTAAAGGTAGTCTGCCAGTTTATATTAGGCAACGGGGGATTGTTTAGCTGCACACAGAATCATAGAATTAAGCCAACGATTTGATATTACTTGTATTGCACATTACATTTATGCAATTGCTGTTTATCATTAGGGTCATTTCCAACTCGTCACTTGCATTTCCTTGCGTGGCACAGATCTTTGAGAGGAAACAAAGCCATTAGTTGCTTAACTAAAGGTTAAAATGGATATTGTTCTTTTCTTGTTGCTTAGTTATTTATTGTTGATTCTTTGAACCTGAATGGTGAATAACTGCCATAATTTGTAGCTGGGACTATGTCTTGTTCCCTCCTTCCCTCTTCAGCCGAGTGTTAAAGGTCCTTATCTTTCCTTGCAATTTTTGGTTTATAACGTGTCATTTATCGCTTGTGGGCTACCAAGTTGTCCCTGTTTCATTTTCTTTTTCTGGGTGGGTATATTGTTCTCTTCGCCAAATATAGACAAAGCAAATTTCTTTCTGCTGTGCCCTCGCATGGGTCTCACTGAATCATTGGCTGGTTCTGGAAATGGGGTTAGTTTTGTGGACCTGGTAGATTTTTTTATTGACTTTTCTGGCCTATTATTATTATTATGGTGATGTTTTGCTTGTCCTTGGTGACTAGTGAAGAATGGGGACAGATTTTGCTTTATTAGATTGTCGTTTGTTCCATATCAGCTTTGCCCACAGAAATCTGTAAGGTGAAGGCTTTTCTCGATTCATAATGATAGTGATAGTGATGATGGTGTAAACTATTCTTTACTCCATCGTCAAGCTTATCATTTTTGTAAGTACTGGTGCTCTATTTTTGCTTTACTAGTTCTTGTTAACCTTCTCAGTCACAGTCACAGTCACAGTCATGTAAATCTATAGTAGCTGTTTGGATGTTTTTCGCCCCATGATATTGTAATTTCGTTAAGTCTTATCATATCTTGAATTTGATCTCGAGTTACTTGTTTTTGCCCCCTGCACTGGATAACTAGAGGTATTTGAAACTGAAGTCTATATATTTCTATATTTGTTGATATTTGATTGATTAATGGAAAGTATTCCTAAGACTTCTATATATGTAAAAAAAAATTCTTTTATATAAAAATTTGTTTTTCCATAAACAAGAGCTTATAGTAGATATTCAAGCTAAATAGAGTGAATTATTAATTTTACTTAATTTTATGGAGAGGGGGAGAATATGT
>CAOGCB010325758.1:0-12941 GCA_948266635.1 Cnidoscolus chayamansa
TAGCTTGAAGAATTAATTTGTTATGAATTATTTTGTGGCATGTACTAGGAAGTCCTAGGTTGTCAATATTTTCTTATTTTGATTATTGGGCCATATTGTGTGCCCCTTCTCTCCGATTGAAGTGGATGTATTTCAATCAGCTTGTGGCTGAATTATGAAATTGTTTTGTTATGAACTTAATATTAATTAAAGTGTATTCTCTTAAAGTGTTGATTTTATTGAATTAAGGAAAAGTTTTAGATTAGTTGAAATTTCTACTATATATATGTGTGATTTCGGTTAATTTAGCAGGTGATTTGAGACCGTCAAAGTGGCTAACCGAACCGGGGAACGGGTTAACCGGCGGTTAACTCGGGAACCGGCAAGGGGCGTCACATTTATAGCTATGGTATGCCATTGATCCGCAGATCTGCTATATGTGATACTAGGGATACAGTAAGGTACCCTGATGGGCGGGTGTACAGTGAGCTACCCCAAATAGTTTAAGTTTGATGCGCTTACCGCAACGATTAACAGTTTGATCAACCGAGTGGCTTCGGCCCAAACGTATGTGACTGAATGGCTTCGGCCTAAATGTATTTGACTGAGCAGTTTCGACCAAAATGTGTTCTATGAGTGATGTTTGTGTCTACAAAATATTCTTAGGTTAAACGTGAAATGAAATAAGTGTGAAATTAAGAAATAAATTGTGTATTGAAATATGAATTGAAAATAATTATTTATACGATTGAGACCTTACAGGAAATACTATTAGAACTTGATATATGAAATACGCACATAAATTATCGACGAATAAATCGAAATGGAAACTATTTATATTGAATGTTATTTTATTATTATCTACACCCACTGAGAAAAAATGCTCAGCGTGTTCATTTTTGCCACATGCAGGTACCAGTCCTCAGAGATCGTGATTTGCGGAGGCCACACAAGGATGTGACAATGAGCATCGTGAAGTATGTAAATATTTTTGTAATATTTTGGCATGTACTAGGGACTTAAATTTCGTAATGTAATTTATGTAAATAATACGACTTTATATTTTGGGTCTGTAAATATAATAACATTAATTAAGCGAATTTATTTTGTTATCATTATTTTATATGATTGCTCATATTTTAATACTACTGTTAAAAAAAAAACAGAGACAGCGTCTCCCATCGGGACTTGCGGATCTTGGCGGGAGGGACGCTACAATATAAATATAACTATACCATAGAATATGATATGAAAGAGGATTACAACTTCATTCCAATAGGAATAATATTCTTAGCCTACAAAAGCCTATATAAAGAGGTTGAAGAATGCTAGTACACACATTCTAATTCTCTACCACATTCTATCATAGGTATTTTAATTTTTTATTATAGATTATTATTATTATTCTATATTCTTTATTCAATATTTCACATATTATTCTATTTTTTTTAGACATCATCACTAAGCTTAATGTAATATTGCGATTTCAACGTCCTATTGTCGTAATGATTAGTAATTGTAAGTTTATGTTTAATAGTTTAAAAATAAAAATTTACTTTCTCTCCAAATTTTTTTTATCTATATTTTTATTTTAACTTTGACTTTTATTCAAATCTAAACTTCAACACAAATATAACATATTATCATTTTTTTCTTTTTTATTGTTTTTGTTGGTCCCTAGTCGGAGTCCAAGAGGGGGTGAATTGAACTTTATCAGCTTTTTGGTTTTTTTCATATTTCTAATGTAAATCAGTTTAATGTAATAACTAGAACTTCTAAAAACTAAGTATTAGACTGAAAGTAATTTTTCTCAGCTGTGTAAAGAAATTTAATCAATTCAGAAATTCTGTTAGAGTAATCAGCAATCAATCAATCTCATACAGATCAGTATAACTTAGTAAGATTAAATACTTAATGAATATGGCAAATGAATAAGTATAAGAGATGAGTGAGAGAAAACAAAACCAAAAGATTTATAGTGGTTCAGCCTCCTTGCTTACATCCACTCTCCCAAAGATCTTCTTTGAGAATTTCCTCCACTAACGTTTCTTTTAAACAGGCAAGAAACAAGCCTTTACAATATCCACAAGTTTACAAGGTACTTGCCACCTCTCACAAGATTTCAATGTTATCTTGTAATGTGAAATTATTATTTTAATATTATAAAAATAACACTTTAAAACTATTGTAAAGGCAATTTAATTATTTGTCATCTTATATAATAACAAATATTAATAAATTTATTATTTATTATTTAATAATATTATAATTTTGATATTTTTTTTGTGAAAATCATAGTTAAAAACAAATATTTTTGTGATACTAAATGTAACAATTTATAACTATAACATATAATAATACAATCATTGTATTCAATCCATTGCATGATAATGTTAACGGAATGCTTGTATTAATAGAGTATAAATAATTATCATATTAATTTTTTTAAGAATAAATAATTATATTATATTAATATTAATATTAATATTAATTAATTGGTGAGGTTAGTTATCATAACCAGATTCACCTTCTTTATAACTTTCAAGTTCAAAGTAATTAAATTAATCAAATAAAATTCTTATAGTTTTTTAATTTTCCACTGAAATCATGTGGTTTTACGAAAAACATTTTTTTTTATATTTAAACACTTAAAAAATAATAAATTAAATATTTTTTAGATTAAAAAATTAAATTATTTTTTAAATTGATTTTTATCTTAAAAAAGAAAAGTAATTTTCCAAATGTTAACAATATTATTAACAAATTTATATATAATTTTTTTTAATTTTTTTAATATCATAATTAAATAATTAAAAAATAAATTATTCTCTTTAGAAAAAATTGAAAATATTTTTCACAAAGCAATATTTTTATGAAAAATATTTCCCTTAAAAATTTATTGATATAAGAACTGTGAAGAGATCATGTAAAACACAACATACAAACAAATCCATGCTACTAAAATTTCTATATTTCCTTTCAAAATATTTAATTTTGAATTTGTAATATTAAATTCTAACAAGTTTGCCCAATTTGGAAGTAGTTCTACTGAAGTGATTATTAGAATGGTATACAGAACGGATGGCCGAAGGTTTTAATTTTCTTCTTTTATCACTTATGTTGATGAAAAAACTCCAACTTGTATTAATCCTGCATAACATTGTGGAGATTTCACCTTTGAATTAGTTGCTTTGGCTTTAATTGAAGAGAATGAAAACAACTGCACAGCACATGAACAAGACACCCAACATTGAATTCAGTTAGCATTGTATCCAAGTCTACAAAATGATGGAATCATTCAGGTTTTAGAGTTAAATATCTTTGTTTATTATGCAATTGTAGAACAATACCAATATAAGAATTAAAAGATACTCATCAAAATGTGGGCTTTTTTACTCTCAGAAATATAAATCAACTAATAAAATATAAAACATTTTACCATTAAAAATGACTGACTCATACACTTTCTAGAGTTAAAACTTTGCTTTAGGCAGTGGAACATATGCATAGAAATTCAAGCACTTCATCTGGACAAAAACATTTCCTCAAGCAGGACCACCTCTCAGCCGATCAAGAAGCTGCAATTATACACAATTCAACACATTAAGATAACGATCCTACCTGAAAATTTTTCAAATTTTATAGGTTCCATTTGTTTGTGGAACATAACTTTAAAATATTTTCCATGAAAAATATTTTCTAAGAAACTAAATTATTTTCCAAGTACGATTCTCAAAATTCAGAAAAAGGCTTCCTAGAAGGCTTCCTCAAGAAGGCATTTTCCTTTAAAAAATAACTTAATTTTATTTTCTACTAGTTAAATATTTTCCATGAGTGCCCCACACATCAGAAATTGCGGAAAATAATTTCTTGACAAATATTTTCCCAAGAAACTAACAGAGCCTAAGCTTTTTTTCAATTTTCTCTATTCCTTTTAATTTTATAAATTTCAATCTAACCTTCACAATTTTCATAACAATTTTTGCCAGTAGTTCAATGAGAGCAGATATATACTGTTAGGTGTTAGGACTGTTTTTTATGGTTTCAGGTTGGTTTTAGAATGAGAAGAATTAGATCAGAAGTAGAGAAGTAGAGAGAATTAGTAGAACAGGAAATAGAAGAGAATGAGTATAGAAGGAAGAGAATTCTGAATAATTTTTCTGATGCCTCCATTCATGTGCTTCCTAATATTTATAAGCTATAGTTGTAATAAACTTTAACAACTATTTAAATTTCTCCCTTGCTGTCACATGCCGGCTTTCATTCTAGTGTCTTCTATGCCTTTTTCCTCCTACGCTATGTAATAATACCCTCCCCATGAGGGTCTTCTTGTCCTCAAGAAGACTGAAAGTTAGGAAATTGTGCTATGACGAAGCTTTTGTCCTCCCAAGTTGCCTCCTCTGTTGGTAATGCTTCCATTTGATCAACCCTTGAGTGATTCTCCTTCCGTCTCTTAGTATGGTTTTGACTTTAAGGACTGAGTTTGGTTCAATAACCACTAAATCCCCGTTGAATTGAGGTAGCTCTAGGACTATTACTGCCTGGTCTCCAATCTTCTTCTTGAGCAAGGAGACGTGGAATATCGTGTGTATGCTACTGCTAGGGGGAAGCAGTAGCTTATAAGATACTTTTCCAACCTTAGCAAGAATTTGATATGGTCCATAAAGGCGATCAGCAAATTTGACAATGTGGTAAGCTTCAGCTAATGTGCTGGGTTTCAACATCCTCAATATTGATTTCACTTCTTCCCTTAATCCTCCAATAAACAGGAAATAAGCCTCCCCTAGCTCAGGCATGACCCTTTCTACCCGGATTCTCATATCTTCAAACCTGTCTCGATAGTCCTCCATGGTACTATCCTGCCTTAATCTCATGAGTTCTTCCATCACATCCTCCAATCCCTCATCTCCAAACCTCTCACACAGCTCTTTCTCAAATTCTACCCAAGAGTGAGGTCCAGAATTCCTGATCCAATTGCAATACCAGGAATCTGCTCTATCCACCAAAAATAAACTAGCTACCCCACCATTTGTTCTCTAGGTACCCCATACACATCAAAGTACCTATGACACTTTCTAATCCAAGCTCTAGGGGCTGATTTCCCATCAAAATTATCTAGTTTAATTTTCATAATGAATCTACTTGTGATTGATCTACTGCTGATCTAATGCTAATTGAATCCTTGTTTGGTGCGTTGCTCCTGCTCTGATACCAATTGTTAGGTGTTAGGACTATTTTTTATGGTTTCAGGTTGGTTTTAGAATGAGAAGAATTAGATGAGAAGTAGAGAAGTAGAGAAGTAGAGAGAATTAGTAGAACAGGAAATAGAAGAAAATGAGTATAGAAAGAAGAGAATTCTGAGTAATTTTTCTGATGCCTCCATTCATGTGCTTTCTAGTATTTATAAGCTATAGTTGTAACAAACTCTAACAACTATTTAAATTTTTCCCTAGCTGTCACATGTCAGCTTTTATGCTAGTGTCTTCTAGCTAATTCTATGCCTTTTTCCTCCTACGGTATGTAACATATACCAATAGAATCTATATAACTATCACAATTAGCAACAATCATGTTACATTTAAAATATTTAATTCTCTTTTTTCTCAAGAAAATCTATATCTACATTTGCAATAATTGAAAAACAAGAAAATTATTTATAATTTTTTTTAAATAATATTCAACATTAACAGCAGTGGAAAGAAATAGAGACTTCTGGGGCTATTGAGAAAGTATGCAATGCTTCATAGGTACATTCTAGTTCTCATTCACTTATGGCCAAAAATATTACCAATAAATGGAGAAAAAGGTACAAAAGTTTGGACTCTTCTAGTTATCAGGCTTTGTTAGCTTTTCATGTCAAACCTCTAAAAGGCAAATCAGAAACATCTTCCTACAGCTGAGTCCTAATCAAAGACAACAGAAGTTTTAACGACTTATGTAGACCTTCTGGTATCATTAGGGATCAAACTGTGGCATTTCACACAAATGGATCATTCACATTCTAAATTACATCCACACACCCATTCTTTATCTCCCAAAAAATGGGTTAAATAAAACGAAAAACTGTGAGATGACCTTTTGTTGCCATCACATAATTCCAGCAAAAAAATGTTGGTGGACAAGACTGTTAAGAAAGTAAGCCAAACCTAACTCACTCCCAAAAGCTAGCTTGTAAGAAGAGGATTGTCCAAGACTTTATAACCAACATATATTTTTTTCTACCTAACCAATGTGGGATTCAAATTCTTAAAACTCCCCCTCAAGTGCAACTTGCACTTGACAATTAATTTTTAAGACCCAATTCAGACCCAATTATGCTAGCCTTATGGCTGCTGAAATCCAAATATACAGGAGGCATTCTTGACAAAGACAAATAAAAGAAGCATGGAGTTTGATACAAGTTAGGCTACACAAGGAACAAAGACTTCAAAAGTAATTGAAGAAAATAAGTAGAGTAAGACTCACCAGAACAGGATACTGTATAATCCACCCAATAACTGGAATTTGGTAAAGGAACACCTTAACAGATGGCCAAAAGCCACTAAAAGAAAAACATCAGACCGAGCAACATCTTAATCGTAGAATAATTATGTAATCCAGTTATGTAATTATGATAGACATAAAGAACTTACCCAAAGAGAGCAGTACATCCATATATTTCCAAGATTATACCAACTATAGGCCACCGAACAAATATGAAAAAGAGCCCCAGAAGAAAAGACACAGAGCCCTGTAGACAAGGGGGGAATTTTAGTGTGTATGCCTTTCAAATGCAGCAATACCTTATGCCATTCAGATAGGCATTTCAAATTTGTTCACATCAGGCAACTAAATATGGTAGAATGCAGTTAAACATAATGGAATATGATCAAATAAAATTTAAATGGCAACAATGAACCAATAATTCTTTCCCTTGACCGTCAGAAAGTATGGCGCCTCAACCACTTGGGTATGCACTTTTTTTGTTCTCTCATTTATTATGATTGAAGATTTTTAACTTCTATGCTTTGTACTGTAAGAAAAGTGAATGTTTAACTTTAGGAGCACGTCACTATGTGCTCACTCACATGTGGATGCTGCAAAATACGTAGGCTTTGAAAGAGAATTAAAAAAAGATGAATGAGAGTAGATAAATTTCCTAGAACTAAGAGAGCAAGAAAAGCAACAAGCCTTTTTCAGCCAACACAATAAGGACCAAAAAAGCCATCAGCAAGTGTTCAAAATTGGTCAATAGGTGCCCCTCATTTGTATATAAATACGTTCCAACAATTCCAGCCATCATCTTAAGGTTAGATGGAATAAGCACCTTAAAACTGTGGCTCAGCTGAAAGTTATCAAGCTGGCATCAACATATTTTGAAATTTACCTAACAGCAGATGACCTCAAATCACATAGAGCAGTAAATGAGCTAAAGAATCACAGCAAAGTTTCAATTATCCAAAGGAGTTTATATCGGAAGTATAAAGCAAAAGTTTCAAAGTTTCTGTTAGGTTATAGTCTCCTAAAAATGTGATATAGAAGAGAGTCAAGGATTAAGGTGAAGTATTAGAGGGGATTCGTTAGAAGGGAGTTAGAACAAGAGGTAGAGGAAGAGCTAGTGGCAGAGAATGGAGAGGGAGAGAGAGAGAAGAGAAAAGTGAAGGAAAAGGATTGTGTAATTCTGCATGCCTTTTTCCCTCTGCCAATTCTGTTACATAGCAGCTCACATATGATGAGCTGTAATGTACAGCAGGAATATGCCCCCTCTAGAATGTACTATAGGAATCTACAAACAGAATATAGTACTAGAATTGACAAAATACAGGAATTAAAATAGATTCAACTAACTACAGTCTAATTTCCTATTTTCCTCATTCTGTATGTAACAATGCCCCTCCCTTGAGTGCATTCTTGTCCCCAAGAATGATAGAATTCAGGGAATTGTTGCTGAATGACTGTAGTATCCTCCCAAGTTGCATCAATAGTTGGAAATTCCCTCCACTTCACTAATAATTGGCTTTGAGCTGTACCATTCCTGTAGATGGTCCTAGAATTGATCACCTTTTCAGGTTGGATCATAAAGTCGTCCTCGATGAGTTGAGGAAGATGCAAAGCAGGTGTTCTGTTGTCTCCTACCTTCTTTTTCAAAAGAGATACATGGAAAACATGATGGATCCTACTGGTAGCAGGCAGCTTAAGTTTGTATGCTACCAAGCCCACTCTTTCAAGCACTTCATAGGGTCCGTAGTACTTTGCCGATAGCTTCAAATGTTTTCTGACTGCCACTGAAGTCTGTCGATAAGGTTGGAGTTTTAATCAAACATTTTGGGGCCATTAGACTTGTGTTATCCTACCATGGAAGGAAGAGACTTCCCGTCGTTGCTCGTTTATCTTTACTAGATACCAGGTACTTGCAATATAAGCACGCTGTTATTGGCTCTATTGCTACCACTTTGAATGCTGGAAGTGTAGTTCTTACCTTCTTCCCAAATTTTAATGTCTTTAAATGATCCTTATCTAAGTACTGCTCTAAAGGTTCAAGTTCAAATAACGGGAGCAGAACAGATAACTGAGTCCATTTCAGCTACTCTGCATCATCAAATTGTTTATCGACTTCAGGATCATGCCATTAACTTGCAAACTTCAGGAGTTTCCCATGGAGATGCTTTGTTTATTTTTGCAGATGGCAATGAAGGAACTACACCAACAATTGTCCAAGCCCCTAGACAACTGGAAAAGGAAGATCTAGAAAAGTTGATTCATTCAACATGGATCACAAATTATGAGAAATTGCATCAGCAGACTCTGCCTGTGCAAAGACAGGATCAAATCTTTTCCAGACAGATGGACAAGACGGTCCATATTACTTTTCCCTCCAGTTCAATTCCCAGAAATACTATATCTATGATTCGGCCATTCAAGCAGAAGCCAGACAAGAAAATCCTGATTCATAGCTATGACAGTGATGGTCGACATGTCTATGTGGCTAAGATAAATGGTCACTTTATCTGGGATACTGACTCTTCACTGTGCGATGCTAATTGCACATGTAATGAAGATTGGCTAGTGGATACGATAAAACCCACAAAGAGACAGCAAAAGAAGAATCATTCTTGGTGCAAGCCTGTAAAGTTGAAAAGACATCCTGATGATGATGATGATAGGCCTTGGATTGGACTCCCTCCAACTAAGGACAAATGAGGAATATCACACTCAGGCTTTACAAATTCTAGAAGAAGCAGGATTAAGGAAATGTCCTCCTCCTCCAGTATTTTGTTCCTGTGACACGGAAAAAATACTACATCCTACTTCAACTCTAGTTCCATGTATGATGAACCAACCTCATTTTCCTCCATTGGAAAGAAGTAAGAATCTTCAATCTCAAATTCATACTTCTCCTTATGTGAGACCTTCTGTAATGACAGCTACTGGTTCCATGGCTCCTTTAAGCTTCTCGGAAGAAGTACAAAATCTGCATATTTCTTTGACAAGGCAAATTGCCCAGCTTGATGTTGACCTCCAATACATGCTTGCTACACAACAACACTTCTCACCTCAGAGGTCCTCTCTCTTTCATAAAAAGATCAAAGAAATTGAAATCCTGCAGAAACAGGTACAAGAAATTGAAAGGGCTATAAAAAGGAACAGGTACTTTACTTCCTTGTCCCATTCCTCACAGTCCCCATATATGTCTATAAATTCACCATGTTACACACAACCCTCTGTCAAGTCTTGGGACACTCCAGACTATCAACAAAGGGCTGCTCCATCTTTTCCACAACATTCAGTCCCTTTTATATCTCCAGTCATGCCTGAAGACTCCCTGCCATCAAGTCCCTCAGATTACTCTCCCTTATCTGAAGACTTGAAACCTTCAAGTCCCTCAGACTACTCTCCCTTATCTAATCAGGAAGAGTCCTCTTTAACCATCTCTTCTCCAAACTCTGGACTACAATTAAACCCTTTTCTGAAACAACCTATTTCAAACCCAGTTTTTACTTTCACTACTCTCCATCAAGAATCACCTCCTAAGTCCCACAAGAGAAAATATCAGTCTCCACCAACACGGGTGATATACAACTCTGGTTGTTCAAAAGCTTCAACAAGGTTAAAAAGGACAAAACACTATTTAGTCTTTTGGAGAAAGGTTCGACAGAAATATGTGGACAACTCATACGTCCTTGATGATAGAATTCATGAGTTTGACTTCTCTGTACAAGAACATTACGATAAAGACACGTTCATAGACTCAGACCAAGACTGTCCAAAGAGCTCTAATGAAACACTTGTCCCTAGCCAGAGCCTACTGCTTACTTCAAAAGAAGAACCACCTGATAGAGCTCTCCACTCATCTTCTTTTGATATACCACTTTCTTTACCATCTCTTTCTTTAGACACATCTTTTGAACCACCTTATCCCCTCCTCCACTAGAACATCCTTTGTCCTTACAAGACTATCCCTTATCTCCTGATCCTATCTTTCATGAAACAGAAGCACCCGTTCTGTCAACAGATAATAAGATACCAACTCCTCAAGCACTTGTTCATATCATTCCTAATAGAGATGCTAGACCCATTAAAGTCATTGCCTTTTTTGATACAGGGTCTAATGCCACTATGATTAATCCTCATGTTCTTCCTAGAGATATGTGGCAGCACTGTGAACAAAACTTTATAGCTGCAGATGGCAGAATTTTCCAAACAAATCTGATCACAAGACAACCAATTGGAATACAGTTTTTCCCAGATTTTACAGTATGGCTTACTGTTATTGGTTCTTACTACTTTTGCAAAGATGTCTTAGTTGTATTTGATGCTTTTTACAAGGCTCGGAAGTTACAACTCTTACCAACAGGCCTACAGTATGAGCAACAATTCTTATCCTGGACAACTCAACAAAGTAGATACTCCATCCAAGCTACAGTATCTCTACCTCACCCACCTACTCCTCTTACATCTGATTTGACAATCCCATTAAGTATGATGGTCCATGTTCTTGATTCTGTTCTACCTTCAGACCTACCTACTCACTTAACTCTCTCAGAGGTAAATAATTGGGCTTCTCAACATATCTATACCTATTGTCGGTATCATTACCCACATCTGATCATCCCATATCCGTTTGTCCTTGTACCTTTTCTCTCTAAGGCTTATATGAGACAAGAAAATGATCTCTGGTTTTTATGGTCATTAAGTACTCTGTATACACAGCCTATAGAAATTCCTATTTTAGAGACACATTGGTTTCTCAATGATCCAAGAAACCGTGACTCTTTCATATGGAGATTTCTATCTTGGTTCCATCCTATAAACCATTGGAAACAACAATTGCAAAAACGGATACATGAAGAAAGACTGTATTCTACACTTGACTTCAATGCTGCTAAGAGATATCACTGTATCTACTTTTTCACAAAGAAGCTTATAGACCATCCTGGTGGGGAAAGATTTACTGCAGAACAGAGACTTACATTCTGGAAGACATTCCCATATCCTACTCCGGCCCAAAAAGATCAAGTCAAACTTTCTTTAGCTATTCAGTCCAGTCCAAATTGCAACGCCTTTTTGTTTCAAGATGCTCAACCCATGGAAACTCTTCCAGAGGCATCCTCTTCACAACCTCCATGTACAGACTCACCAAGCAAAAGAAGACGTCATCGTTCATACTATGACTCTGGTTCTGACTCCGATCCAGACTATGAACCATTTCCAAGACAGGTTACTATGCAAGACCTATGCAGGGCAGAAAATCAGTCTGACCCTAATTCCGATGATTTAAATGACCCAGACTGGAATCCTCTGTAGATGGACAATTTTGTCTTAGACTCACTGGAATTTAAGTGGGACATGTGCCCCTCCAGTTTGAATTTGGGAATTATCCATCTCATGGCCGACAAAGACTTATGGGTGTGCAAATAAAAGTCTTTTGTCATCTTGCTTGGAGTGCTTTTACTTTAAGTCATGTCTATTGTCCATATGTAATAATGGCTTTGCTTTTACTTTATGTCAGTTACTTGTCCTCTTGTAATCATATAAGTGTGATGTAAGCCATGATGTCATCTTGTAATAATTCGCTTAAGAAATAAGGTTTATCCTTATCCCTTAGGTGTCATGCTTGTATTGGTCCGTAGGATTGTGTTTAGATAAGGGTAAGGTTTCCCCTTCCCTATATAAGTTGTAATACCTTCCTTGAGAAGGCAGAGACGGAAAAAGAGCTAGTGAGAGCTAGTTAGACTTAAGCAGTTCATTGTACAAATCCTTTAAGCAATAAACTTTCTTTTGAGTTTTCTCTCCATGTCTTTCTAAGACTCTTCTTCTCATTTCCTTTCAAAATAGCTTTGGCATTGCTTCCGTGTGCAGCTCTTACAAAAAGGATTCTAGTTTTCTGATTTGGATCCTTGGGATTTAAAGTCATAGACCTACAGGTCGAGTTAAGCCGTGTGAAGGCGCCAGAATGACCATAAGGTTGCCCCTTTAAACTCCCTTGTGACCAGCTCTCAGCTCATAGTATCAGAGCTGAGTTTATCCTATGCTCAACTTCTCCTGTGAATACGATGATTTTTGCAAAGTTATGCAGAAAGGAAAGAGAAACTTCTAAGCATGGAATCTGGCACTCCTCTCATTCAATCATCTTCTTTAGTCTTACCTCCTTCTTGTAAGAAATGTTACTGATAAAATAGATAATCTCGTAGAAATCACTCATATCCCAAAAGATGCTCAAGTTTCAAAATCTTTAGTTCCTGTGTTAAATCCTTGTGCTGTGTTTAAAAGAAATTCTTCTTTCAGTCAGCTTAGATAAATCTTATCTCGTCCTTCTCCCCATGTAAAAAAATATGTTCAGTCTTCTTCATTGTCTCAGTGTACTCTTTCTTCTGTTACTTTTGAACAATATGTGACATTTGAAATTCCTGAAATTTTCATTAGTCAGTGGAAAAAACAAAAATATTCTCATGTACATTTTGGGGCCATTAGACTTGTGTTAT
>CAOGCB010325907.1:0-11042 GCA_948266635.1 Cnidoscolus chayamansa
TAAGAATGGTTCATTTCTGTTTAAAGTTTGAACACAACGATCAACGATTTGAATGAGGATAATTACCATTTTATAAATCTGGGGACATGGTATTTTATGTCTGAACTAAGGATGCTATAGTTCCATTAATCAGCTTGTGCAATCCATTTTTACGGTAGAGATTACTATGTTGTAGAGGACAAATTCATGGTGTGGCTTAGGAGGAGATTGGAGCCTTTATTTGATTTATTAGTTATTTAGTTACCTATGATTATAGGCTTCCTTTTAGGGCACCCGCATTAGAAGGACTACTGAATGGAGGACTACTAAATAACTCTCTCCTCCACATCAGATTTTGTGGGCCTAGTACACAACTCCTCCACCTACTCCTCCTCCTCTCTTACATCAAAAGGACTACTAAAATACTATTAAATATTTCCACTATATAATTATTTTAATTTATATAAATTTATTAAAAATAAAATATAACTATTAATTAAATTTTATTTATATAAATTAATTTGAGGCAAAATCATTTAATTCTATTATGATAAATTTAAAAACAAAATAATTATTTTATGAAATAATATTATTAAATAATAATTATATTAATTAAAAATATAAATATAATAATTGAAATAAATTATACAGATCCATAAAATTTAAATATAAATTTAAATAAAATTATATATCGTCATACATCTATTAAAATTTTTTCATTTAATAAATTTAAAAATAATTTAGACAATAATTTTTTTAATTTTATATATTTTTTAATAATCAAATTTAAAAAACATGTATAAATTAAAATTTTTTTTAACAATAATATAAAAATATATTTAAAATAATTTTTATAAATTAATTAAAAAAATTTAAACTAAATCCATCTATTTAAAAAAAAAAAAATAAACAAAATCAAAAGCCATGCACGTGGCCACTGTTGGGTGGCCATTTCTTCTTCTTCTCCGCGGAGAAGAAGTTCTCCCTGGCTCATTTGGAAAATGAGCCAGAGGAGAACTCCTCCTCCATCAGATGCGGGAAGTCCTCCTGGAGGACTCCTTCTTCTCCTTCTCACTTCTCCGCCTAATGCGGGTGGCCTTACTTTTTGGTGTATAAGCATTTATGTTCTAAGAGGGTTTGATGTTTGATTGGGAGTTTTGAGTCCATTCTTACCTATTACTTGTACAAGAGGATTGAATGGAGTGGGGGGTAGGATTCTTCATACATGTAAAATGTTTGAGATTTTGCAAGTTAGTGTAAGTTATGTGTTTAAAGAGGTTGTATCTTAGTCAAGAGAGCCAATTTGTGCGGCTTGGCATTAGTGGTCATAATTTGAGAATAATATTGCTAAAGTTTCTTGAGTTAGAGCAAGGAATAATTGATAGCCTAAAATACTATAGCTACTTCATTAAGTGCTTCCATGATCATGTCGTCTTAGCTATGAATTTGCAAATAAAGAAAAATGGTTAAGGGCCCATCGGGTATGCTGCCAATTGTGACTCTCTAACACTCAAGTTAGATCTGTTTTATGTTTAGAGGAGAGAAAGAGGAGGACTCCCCTTTCCTTCTTACTTGCATCTATATATTGGAAAGAATAAGAGGTATATTCTAGAGCATATTCTCTAGGAATGGGTATATTCCTTTGTATATTCTCATGGTAGGGCCTACTATTTTATATAAATAATTTTGTTGTTATCAGATGTACCCACTCCCTATTCCAATAAATCAGACTATGGGAGTATACTATTGAACAATAGGTTACAAAAGGGGATGATGGGATGTTATCATGTCTTTCAATCGGGATGTTTGGTTGAGTTGTTGTATTCAAAGGAAATGATAGTCCGATTGATTTTGATGCGTTAGTATATTTTTAATTAATATAATTATATTTGTTAAGAAAATAGATCAGGTCTAATTCCACTTCAAAAGCTAGTTCAAAAGGGAGGGTGTGCCTAAGGTCTTATAACTAGCACATAATCCTCATTCTAAATCGATGTGGGATTCAACATACTCCGCTTATGCCCAAACCATTTGGAGCATGAAACACAAACGGGATGCCCAACACGTTTAGCCCAAATACAAATGGGAGGCCCAACATGTCCTACCTAAATGCAAATGGGAGGCCCAACACTGGATGGGAGACTCTAATACCATTTGGAGTGTGAAACACAAATGGGAGGCCTAACACATTTAGCCCAAACACAATCAGAGGCTCAACATGTCCTGCCTAAACACAAACAGGAGGCCCAACATTGGATGGGAGACTTTGATACCATGTTAAGAAAATAGATTGAGCATAACTCGACTCCAAAAGCTAGCTTAATGGGAGAGAGGTGCCCAAGACCTTATAAGTAGCACATAATCCTCATTCCAAATTGATGTGAGATACAACAATATTAGTCTAATAATCTATATAACTATAGAGCAGTCTGTCTATACTTTAATGAGATGTACAAGTTATTAATCTTCCCCACTTATATGCCTTCTTTTGAGGCCTTCTAGTACCAATAGGTCTTATTTTGAGTTTGAACTCTTCCAAACTTGTCGTCTTCCTTTGAGCTTTCCATGATTAGTTAGTCTTCCTTTGAGCTCTTTCTAACCAGTTGGTCTTCCTTTGAGCTCTTCCTAATCAGTTGGTTTCCTTTGAGCTCTTCCTAACCAGTTGGTCTTCCATAGAGCTGTTCTAGACTCGTTGGTCTTACTTTTTGCTCCTCCTATCCCGTTGGTCTTCCTGACCAGTCGATCTTCTTTAGAGCTCTTCTAGACCCTTTGGTCTTCTAGACCAATTGATCTTCCTTTGAGCTCTTCTTGACCAATTGGTCTTCATGACCAATTGGTCTTCATGACAAGTTGGTCTTCCTGACAAGTTGGTATTCCTTTGACTAGTTGATCTTCCTGATCAATTGGCCTTCTTGACTAGTTGGTCTTCCTAACCAGTTGATCTTCTTGACTAGTTTATCTTCTTGATTAATTGGTCTTTCTTTTACTAGTTGGTCTTCTTTTGGGCTCTTTTAGACTCGTTGGTCTTCTTTATAGCTCTTTTAGACTCATTGGTCTTCCTGACCATTTAGTCTTTCTTTGAGCTCTTCTTGACTAGTTGGTCTGCTTTTGAGCTCTACTTGACCCGTTGGTCTTCTTGACTAGTTGGTTTTTATGATCCTTTCTTCCTTTTACCAATTGGTCTTCTTTAGAGCTCTTTTAGACCCGTTGGTCTTCTTGATTAATTAGTCTTTCTTTGATCAGATAGTTTTTCATACTAGTTGGTCTTCTTGACCTGTTGGTGGTCTTCCTTTGAGCTCTTCTTGACCGGTTGGTCTTGTTTAGAGCTCTTCTTGACCCTTTTGTCTTCTTGACCAGTTGGTCTTACTGGGCCAATTGTTAAGACAATCTTTGGATTCTTCAACAAGCTACTTGGTTAAGATTGATTTGTGCCTTTAACATTCAGTACAAGTGTTAAGACAGTCTTTGGATTCTTCTAGAGGATACTGGGTAAGACCGATTTGTGCCTTTAATATTTAGTTCGAATGTGAAGACAGAGAGGTTATCAGTTAAGACCAATTTGTGCCTTTAGGATTTAGTTTTACTGTTAAGACAATATTTGGACCTTTCAAGAGGGTACTAGTTAAGACCGTTTTGTGCCTTTAGGATTTACTCCTACTGTTAAGTCTTAGGACTCTTCAGGAGGCTACCGGTTAAGACCAATTTATATCTATAGGATTTAATTATACTGTTAAGACAGTCTTAGGACCGATTTATGCCTGTGATCTTCAATCTTCGGTCAGTTAACCTATAATACAGTTTTATTTGTTCAGAGCCTTAGCCTTGAAATTACGTCTTTTCTCTAACAATTATGAACACTATTCTTTTGAGATTTATCTGCAAATAATTCTTGCACAACATATTAAAAAAGATAATGCATGTATCACTAAATAACATGCTCTATAAATTTTCATTATTTCACAGAAAATTGAAATTGAACTTAATTAATAATATTATGTTGCACTTTTCAAGAAAGACTAAGAAACAATATTTTATGATTTTATGAATTTATTCAATATTTCTTAATAAAGTAATATGCATATTATTATAATCAAGGCGTTCAAGCTAATAAATCTTGTGAATATTTTATACATTTAAATGTTTTATATGTATAAATATTGAAATTCAATTTAAATCAAACTTGGGAGTCTATAATATCATGAGCATGTAGATTGAGAGAAACAACAATAAATTATGAGTCCCACAACTTGTTCATCCTAGAGCCAAATTCTATAATAATCTACTTAGACTTGCATAATTTTCCCAAGATAAATGTAAAATTTGATTTATGTGATCTGCATTGAGCTAAACAATCTATCTAGGTTTTATTTGTCCAAACTAAACTATTATTGATGTTATCCTCTTGATACTTATTTCATTTATTTTGTTATGTTGTCTCCTCAGGTCTGTTTTGTACTTCATTGCATGCTATTTTTCTCACAAGGGTTCTCAAGTAAGTAGCCCAGGCTCGAAAATCTTGATTTTTTTCTTTGTTCCTTTGATGAATTGGTGTTATTGCATTCAGTGTGTTATGGCTAAGTTATCTTTTCACCTGAACACTTATATAAGCATGTTAAAACATTATTGTTGTCTGTATGTGCAGGGAGACCTTCAAGACACTCTACATCTCAGGAAGAATCTCTTAACAGCGGTTTTGGGCTATCTAAACTGGAAGGTTTACTAATCTTAGAAATTTGATGAATTATAACAATAACTCTGCTACTTCCATCGTTGGGTCATTTTTAATATATGTTCTTCTTTTATTCTTATCATATATCCATGTATTTCTTGTGCTGAAGATGTAGAGCATTTTGTTCAAGTATGACTTTGTTTTGTCTTGTTTAGGTGATTAACACAGGACATTCAGTATGCAATTTCCTTGCAATCTAATGCAATTAGGAATTGCCATCCTTGTTCTTAGGACTATGTAACAAATGATTCTGTAGGTTCTTAGGGGATTTCAGTCTCATATCTTGGATTTTGCAAGGGCAAGTGGTGCAAATTTTGGAACACATTACTAATTATTGAATTTGAACGAGTACATGTTAGTTTGCATGTGGTTTTAAGGCACACAAAATCTATGGGCACCTCACTAAATTGTTTTTATTTTTTTTTGGTTTCATGTTGTTGCATGCTATATATGTGGCTACTAAATTCATGGTTAGTTGTTGCTCCATGTGCCAGGCACATTCCTGTTTCCTTTTTAAAATTTTTTTTAATGTATTTGGCTTTTTTTTTTTTTATAATTTGATTCTGGCTTCTAAATGACATTCTTGGGGTCTGTACCTGAGAAAGGGTGTTCATGGAGTTGTATTTGTTGTGTATTTATGACATTGGTTTATAGAATGCCTATGCTACCAAAACTTTGAATGCTCTTAGTTGGGATGATGGATGGGTCTTTGAACATATCATACTTTGTCTAAACTTGTGAGTTTTTGCCATTTTATGTCATCGATCATTATTCCTAGAGGAAGAAATATTTATGGCCCTTTGGGTGAGTGTGGGTTATCCTAACAATAAACCATCTATAATCTTCACGCAACCTTGAAGCTCATTTATGATATGCTTTGAAGTGTGAGAACTGCAATGCATTTCATTTAGGTTGAAACATGCTCAGTGTTATAAGAACGCGATAGATTCTTCTATTTGAAGTTTAATGCTGGTTTGGCTGTTTTGTATGATCTTTTTTGTTAGTAAAATGTACCTTGTTATGTAGGAGTCTTTAACGTTGAATGAGCATATGGTGCTATTGTTACCAACAGCTGTTTATGCCCTCTGTGCTGGCTGTGCTCCTTCCACACATTGTTATAATGTCCTTTGCTCATCACACTATTTTATATGTAATCTGGAGGCTGCAGATGATTGGGCTAAGGTACTTGTGATGTTGGAACTTTCCTGGTTATCGTTTGGCTTTTCGATCTCATGCTTACAGTTAGATTTTCTCTGTGATATTGATATCTTGCTTTCTCATTAGGCAGATGAAAATGAGTATGAAGGACGTTATGAACTTTTTGAATGCTCTCTGGAGATTATTGCAAAAATTGGTTTGGGTACTCGAGTTGAGGTAATGGAGCCTTTTAAATTATTTTGTGCTCTGTTTTACTTTCCTTTTTATTTTCTCTCATTTATTTGTTCAACTCCCAGAGTGTTCCACTGCAATGCAATCAAGGTGTACGTCTCCCCAGCCAACTGAGAGATTCACTGCTGCATGAAATGGAGGCTCATATTCTTGGTGCTCTAGTGGATAAGCAGGCTGACAAGAGGACTCTGTCTGATATCATCTTCATATGTGCTTTATTATCTAATTTTATACATGGCTCATTGGTAACAAGGTGGTTGTTTTTTAAACTATGCTTATTTCCAGTGATGACCTATTTCTTATCTCCCTTCTTTGCTGGTCATGAACATTTATTTTTCAATCTGTCTGATCTACTGCAGTATTGTACTGAATCTATCTGAAATTTATTTCTATTCTGATGGGTAGCAAGTGAATCAACATAGTTCTGTGTTTGAAATAAGTGAATATAATCATTGGAAGCTTTGTGCTTTTCTTTTGGAGCAGTGTCTCACTTTTAACCCAGGTTTGAAATCCTGGCATAGCATGTTTTTTGGTCAAACATATCCTGCTTTTATGATGCATCTATCGTGTGATTTTTAGTTGATTAGTTCTAGGGTATGCATTCTGAGTTGCTGATAATCACTTTCCTGCTGTAGTGTTTTCCAGCATATACATGCATTATAAAATAACAATAGGCTAGAAGACATTGCTAGTGAATTTACACTACCTTGTAGCAATGTGTTTAGCTAAGCAGTTGGAAATGCCTTATTTTTTATTCTCATTAATTGATAGTTAATTGTTAATAAATAGGGGTTTGCTCCTTATATTTCTTTATTTTTTAATTATGTATGCTTTTTTTTTTCCCATTCAGGAAAAGAGAAGAGATGCTGACATTTGTATCCAAAATGGGCCAGCACTTGTTAGATTTGTTAGATCATGCTGTTAATTTAATTAAAGAAAATGGCTCTGACTTTCAATCACTTGGCTGTGTGGGCTCTGGCTCTGACTGCATTACAAAGAGCTGTCTTTTAACTTCATTTAGAAGCCTGGTTTCCTGTCCTGTCTTTTCAAAAAGGGGAGATGAAAATTTTATGGATGCTGTACTTTATGATGCTGTAATTCATTCCATGGAGAGGCTCTTGAAGGCACTTGCTAAACTTTACGAACAGTTTTCTGAATGCATAAGAAGTCCTTATTCTGAAATGATGCTGTCTGATTCATCTGATACTTCCTTACAAATATCTAGCCTACTCAGCTGTAGGAGTAGGATTGTGGACATGGAGTTAGATGTGAATGAGGATTCCAAAGATGTTGATATTTTAAATTTTGGTGGCAAAATTACTACTGATACATCATTTTCCTTGGTGAAGTGGAAGTTGGGAATGGTGTCACTTATTTCAAGTTTTTTCTCAGTTTTAGATTTTGTTACCTGGGACATGCTTTTTGGAATTCTAGCAAAAGAAAGTGAAACAAAGGTATATTGCATAATTGCTCATCTGTGTTGGTTTTTCTGGGATTTACATTGTAAAAATTATGTTACTTTTCTAAATTAATATCCTCAGGTGTGCGAGAATGTTCTTCACTATCTGTGTCAACATCCACACTGGTCCTCTGTTGCAAATATTGTGGACTTGGTAATGAACGAAATAGTTCTTGAGCATAATAGGCTGCTTGTGGAGCATTCATAGTTTTGCACTTGCTACTTTTCATTTTGTTATTTTGTAAAATTTTTGTAGGTCAAATCAATGTTTAACATGGTTGAGATAAGACTGATTGCTAAACTCAATTGTGCTAGCATATTAGCTGCCACCTGTCAATTGCTGCATACCTTATTATCCCTTGCTGCTGTTGGAAAGGATGCAGACCTAAGTTTGACTGGAAAAGAAACTGATAAGGTATTTAGAATGATAATCAGTTTCTCATTTCTTATCTGTATGCTCTCATGTGTAGCATGCTTTCTTTTTCCTGCATTTTAATTCTTTAGATCAACCATCTCTGCGAAAAAGATCCTACTCATATTTTTATTTTCTCATATATATATTTTTTGTTTTTGTTTTTTATATGTTCAGGTCTGTGTTGCAGGCATTATTTTCATTCAATGAATTAGTTATTGGATTATCTTGATGAAATATGATTAAGTGCTTAGCTGGAATTTTACTGGGTAAACTATGCCATTAGTCAGTCCTTAAATTTCAAACTGTTAAAATTTGGTCACCAAACTTCTATTTCATCTTCCAGTATACTCATTCATGCTGGATTTCTTTCAAATCTGAAAGTGAAAGGAAACATAAACCCAATGTTGCATACATTCATGCGTTTACATGGATTGCATGTGGCTGCCATGTTGACTCTGTCTGCTTTTGTTCATTGAAATTGACAAGAAATTTTGTGTTGTATGGTAGGTGAAATAAAAGTTTTGTGACCTAATTTAAAAAAAAAAATTAATGACTTGCTAGAATCAAGTACTGAGTTGGGTGATTAATGGTGCAATTTATTCACATTCTGGCCTATGAGTGTACTGTATTATATCAAGTTTTTGGATGTTGTCTATCTTATGCTAAAATACAAATTATATGTGATCGTCACTTGCAGAGTTTGATGCATCTTGGAGATCTGGTTATCAAAGTTGCAGAATTTGGTCTTCTTGACTGGATGGGACGTGTGAAGCTAATTGATTGCATTTGTGATTTTATCTTAATCAGTCCTCAAATTGGTCAGGTGATAGCTATTAGAAATATCCATTATATTTGGAGTTTAACATATGTGAAGCATGGAGAAACGAGTGCCACATGGAGATTCTGACATTTGATAGATAGAATGTTAGAAATTTTAGGACAGGAACACGTTAGGATTGTGAATGTAGACAGTACACAGGTGCTTGGTGGATAACTGCATATGCTTGTCCTGTGTAGTTGTGCCATACCTCTACTCTATTTTTTGTCCTAAAAATCTAAGATTTGCTCTTTTATTTATTTATTTAGATTGATCTCATCCATTTCAAGTCTGCCACTTGATTTGTTATGTTGTATATCTTTACAGACAATGATACAAAGATTGTTCTTATTGCTCCAAGATCATGATTATCGAGTTAGGTTTTCCCTGGCTCAGCGGATTGGTGTTCTGTTTGAAACATGGGATGGCCATGACGAACTCTTCCAAGATATATGGTGGGTTTCACCTTGAATTCAAGTCTACGATGTTATTATGTTCTCTTCATATTGTCTTGTGAGTTTCTATTGCTATCCAAGGACAAATATTTCATTCTATATTTATTAAGAAGAAAATAAAGGAAATTATGATGTGGAATCGAGTGGTATAAAATATCCTCCTATAAAACCTACTGCACCTTGAATTGCTGCTACTTCATTATTCATCAGCAACGTAAATCTGATTTGGTTAATCCATATCTTTGGTAGTTTTGATTTAGGGTATACAAAACCTTTATATTTTGATTTGGACTGCTGGCTGTTACATTTGGTATCTGAATTCCCTGGATCAGAAAATTGGCTAGAGCAGGTGGGTATGCAAGGAAAGGTTTTTATTCAATATAAGCATAATGCCGGCAAGGTGCCATGAGATTGTTTGAATGTGAAGGACTTACACCGGCTTCACTTTAGGCTTTTCTTGTGCACTCTTTGTTTGCTTGTTGGCTTTGTTTTTAAGTGTAGGTAAATTTCTTCTTGTTTAATGTTTCAAAGTCCTGAATGTTTATCTATACTACTTGTAGATTTCATTCATTGTTAAGTATAATGAATTCTGTTTCTACTTGAAATTGATGGACATAAGCCTGCTTCCAAGTACACTTCCATTTCTTGGTTGATTTCACTTTTTAAACTTTTTTCCTGCTTTGTCTCCTTCCTATTTGCCTTAGCACCATGTCTTGAGATGTGACACAGTACTGGTTGCTTGAAATTTTTTCAAACTAAAAAATGAGACATAAGTGTGAATACAGATGTCTTTAGACGTTAAATTGCTGTTCATAAGCCCATTAATGATCGTGTGAGAGATAGTCAAGTTGGATATATATATATATATATATATATATATATATATGATTAAAATATTAAAAAATTCTGATAATTGCTCAACCAATCATGGTTTTAAATCGCGGTCGCAGCCGCGGATAACGGAAACAGACCTGTAACGGCCGTAACGGTAACGGTAACGTTATAATAGGTATAATTACATCAAATAAATTTGCAAAGTTCATAAAATGAATATAAATTGCAAGATATAAGAAAGACTAATAAATACAACATTATAATAGGTATAAATACATCAAATAAAGACTATTGTATAAACATATCATTAATTAATCATAAAAATCATCAATTCATCAAATTTTCTTTCTTTCATGTCTAAAATAATTATTGTAGATTGTACAATTATAGATAGAAATTAGGAAATGAACAACTCACCTCATTACCACCAAAAAGATCGTCTAGCAGGTTCTTGAGAAGGGTCTTGGCTTTGATTTTCAGAGCTTTGATCATTGAAGTGATCTTGATGTCGATAATATTGTTATGGATCAAAACCAAAGTTATCAAGGCGAGAGGCGACACTAAGGCGATAGGAGCTCCTATAGCTTTAGGCGCGAGGCGCGAGGCGAGGCGAGGGCCTTGTTCAAAAAGGCGCCAAAGCCAATTTTTTTTTATAATTTTTTATATATATATACACAATTACACACAAACTTACTCCCACATAAAAATATCACATTTTAACTAGTTTGATAAATATAAAAAAATACTTCAACAAAAAAACAAATTTGTTATTTTCACCGAGTTTCAGCATCTATGCACTAAAAATCTGAGCACAACATAAATTATGAACCCGTTTAATACAAAGAACACAGCTGCTATCACCTAATTTTCAACACATCTATACACTAAAAATCTAAAATATTATCAAATGAATCATTACCAATATGAACAAAGAAAAACAAGTAAAATTCTAAGCACATTAACAT
>CAOGCB010325930.1:0-14337 GCA_948266635.1 Cnidoscolus chayamansa
TGTGGCTGTGAAAATCTGCAAGTATCGTTTTTGTTTTGTTTAGATACTAAAACCCAATACCTAAACCCTATTTTGGGTTTTAAGATTAAAGATAAGAACACCATTGGATCTGCGGCCCCATCATCATCTTCATCCCCACCAGGCTAAGCCTGCTGTTTTGAATTTTTGATCTCCTTCGCTGCGCGCCTTTGTGCAGCAAATTAGAGCGATTATTAATGGCGAGTCCGTATCCAGGACCTGTTAGTGCTGTGCAGGTAATTTGTTTTCGATCAGTAGATTGATCAATAACTATAAGGATATACTGGGTTTTCATTTTCGTGGAAAAAACCTAAAAACGCTGAACTGAAAAGACCTTTTTTTTTGGGCAGGTGGGGTCTTACTTTGTAGGACAGTACTATCAGGTGCTTCAGCAGCATCCTGATCTTGTCCATCAATTCTATGCTGATGCCAGCACCATGATTCGTGTCGATGGGGATTCAAGCGAGACTGCTTCCACAATGCTGGTACCCTTCTTTTTATTTATTTATTGATTAATGGATCAATTGATGAATCAACCCTCTCTTCCTCACCCCCAAACCATCGAAAATTAAAACATTGATTTGCTTTTATTTACATAAAACTTTTATTATTCTTTTTTTTTTCTAGTTTAGTTTTTATGGTTTTCCTGACTTATTTGGATTGATTTTTTTATCAAGTCTGATTCGTTCGGTTTATTTGTTTATTTTTGTTATGAACATATCTATAGTAATTTTTTTTGTCCTGTTTTTTGGTCTTCCAGCACCTAAATTTGATTTGATTTGTTTACTTGCATTTAGAAAAGAGTCGAAAAATTTTCTTTACATTTGTAGTAAACTGTGGGTTTGTTTATCTGTTAATTTGTTGGGTGTTCTCTTTTTGGATTTTCTTTGTTTTGCAGTCAAATCATAAATTATGCATTGCACATGTAGGTGTGTATTTGCTTTGGTCTTCTCTTAGATTATTCTTGTATTAACTAATGTATTACATCATTCTTCTCTTTATATTTATCTCCAGCAAATCCATACTCTTGTCATGTCACTAAATTTTACTGCAATTGAGATCAAGACCATCAATTCTCTTGAATCTTGGAATGGGGGAGTTTTGGTGCTGGTATCTGGTTCTGTTAAAAACAAGGAATTCAGTGGCCGGAGAAAATTTGTGCAGACTTTTTTCCTGGCTCCCCAGGAGAAGGGCTACTTTGTTCTTAATGATATCTTCCAGTTCATTGAGGAGGAGATCATTTACCAGCAACATCCACCTCCCATGTCATCTGAAAATTTATACCAGCAATATCCCGCACCCATATCATCTGAGGACACTCATGATTCTCAACTGAATGCTTCAAGTCCTCCAGAGCCGCCAGGTAATCTGTTATTTATGTCTTGATCAACTTTTAGTTTTTTTCATTTGAAATTAACTGGTTGCACCTTAGAGCCTTGTGTGACTTAAACTAGAGCTTATGGATTTTTGTGGTTGAATTATGAATTTTTGCAGTGTAGTCGAAGACTTCATAATAAGTAGAATGCGCAGCGTAGGTCTACTTATCTCACATGCAGACATGTGAGAGACCAATTTGAGAGAGAATCGCTGCTGTATTTTTATTTATTTACTGATTTATTTATTCTTTACATAAGAAAAGCTACTGAATTACAAGCTAAAAGAGAGTATTTAGATTTTAGAGTTTTAATTCCCCTAATTAGGATAGAAGTAGAACTCTATAAATTAGGAACACTATCATGGAAGGTCAGGCACATCTTATTTTTATTGAGTTTGTTTGTTGAATCTTAGAATGGATACTGTAAGTTTTTCTTTCTACCAATTAAAACGAACAGGAATAAAATGTTCTAGAGCCTGCCTGAAAAATCCACACCTTCCCTTCAAGCTTATTTTATATGTTCCATCATTGGCATCTTTTATCAGGACCATTTGATGATACAGATTATCGTTTTCTGTTGTGTTCTGGGTTTGTGTGGTAGCAAATCCTAGAGATATTAGGACTACTTTAGGAAAAATTATAAGAAGCTGTTTATTTTATTTAATAGTTTTATTTGATTTGTCATTCTTGAGAATTAGGGTTCTGAATCCTTATATTGTTAGGTTTACAGAACCCTGTAAATAGTCTGAGTTTCTCTTCTTAATTACAGAATTTATTATGATTATTGACTATTGATTTTGAGCAAATGAACTGAGATATAGTTCCTCCACAATTTGACAATCTATTTCTCAACCCAAATCCCCTAATACCTATTGGTTCTACATCAATGCAGTTTCTGACTATATTTTGGAGGAAGAGGCGAGGGAGTATGTGAATGCAGTTCACATAGAAGATGATCCAGTAGACAAGTACAGTCTCCCAGAGCAGCAGCAGCAACCGGACTTTGAGACTGAAGTTGTAGTTGAAGAAGCTCCTGCTGAGG
The DNA here is from genome assembly GCA_948266635.1 of Cnidoscolus chayamansa. Lineage (NCBI taxonomy): Eukaryota > Viridiplantae > Streptophyta > Magnoliopsida > Malpighiales > Euphorbiaceae > Cnidoscolus > Cnidoscolus chayamansa. The sequence goes on from CAOGCB010325930.1 coordinate 2,436, forward strand.
AGGCATCTGCTTCATTTCAAAGTGCTGTGAACGTTTTGCAAGAACCCCCAGCTTCTTCTTTGGAGGAACCTGTAGAAGAACCTCCAAAGAAAACTTATGCTTCTATTGTATGTTCCAATTCTATTGCTTTTGCTTGTGCTTTTCTTGGTTTTAAGTGTCTTTTCGGTTCTCTTCATTTACTAAAGTTTTTAAATTCCATTCATGTCACGAGATGTGAGATACATAATCATTGGGACACAAAAATGTCTGACTTATGAATATTTGCTGGTAAAATATTCAAGGATGGTGGATGCATGATCAGAAGGGAATTTTTGTTTCCTGTGGTATTTTGGTTGCTACAGATTAATTAGGAGACTGAGGTTTTTAATCTTTGTTTTTCTTTCATTGTTTTAAACATGATAGTTAAGAGTTGCTAAGGGCCAGTCATCAGCTGCTAATCAGTCATCTGTTAACAAGAGTGCCCCAACTATGTCAGATTGGAATCATATACCACCACCCACTGCTCAGCAATCAGACTCTGGATTGTCTCATGTGCCTGAATCTGGATTCGAGGCAACAGAGGAAGGTCTGGGATTAGATGAAGGTTGGATTCATAATTTTTCTTTACAATGTGTTTACTGTTGTAGAGTGGTTGGCTGTTTTGAGCATTCATGCACGGGCTGTACTTTTTGGGAGTTTAATTTTGTATAAAACATATGATTTCTGAGCTTATCATATACTAGAATCTGGCTAATTTTTTGAAATAAGTTGACGAGAGTAATATATGCATCATCTGATAATGTTTGGTTTGCTTTTTCTTTTGGTTCGTTTCCACAGTATGTGAGCAGATGGAAACTTTTTCTGCCATGATCTGTTTATAAAGAATAATAAACTTGCTGAACCATACATGATTTTTCCTCAACTGATCCCCCAGCCAAAAAAAAAGCAGGCGTTCTCTGTCTCTTTTTTCTTCTTTTCTTTTCACAGATGATGTTGGTCCTTATTTGGAATTTGTTTTCTTTATGCTTGAAAACTTGAGATAAGATGTTCACTGCAATTATCAAATGGCTCATGCTACTTGGAAGCATCAACTTAATTCTTCATCATCTTTCTCTTCAGGTGAACCAAAATCTGTCTATGTGAGAAACTTGCCCTCCAATGTTACTGCTGCAGAAGTTGAGCAGGAATTTAAGAACTTTGGCAGAATCAAGCCTGATGGCGTGTTCATCAGGAATCGGAAGGTGAAGCTTTTGGTCTTCTCTCCTTGCGGAACTCCTGCTTGCATAATCTTTAAATAAGCTGAAACAGCAATTTATTCTTACAGGATGTTGTTGGTGTGTGCTATGCTTTCGTTGAGTTTGAAGACCTTACCAGCGTTCAAAATGCGATCATGGTCTGACTTTATACTTCATCTCTTAATATATACTCCTTGATTATACTGCATTTTAGCAGCATTACTTAATGTATCTCTTCCGTATTCATTAAACTAAACTTTTCATTTTTCTCGTTTTATTGAATGACTTGATGGCTATTTTGGCAAGTTGGGCCTTGTCACGACTTTTTAGCATATTGCATTGATAATGACATCGTCATTTTTGTGACATTTTGATTTGCTATTGGCACATGATAAAGGTGGATGACCAACCTGTATCTAAGGGGTTCAAAAATAAAATTGAGTCCATGTTTATGCTTCATTAGAAAAATCCTTATTGCCCATTGTATGATGACTTTCATTCGGTAGATGGATTCTGATATTTTGTACATTTTATTCAAGCTTTTTTTAAAAACAATTGGGACAAAAATGGAAGGTTTCATGATAATATTAGAGGACTGGTAGTAGCTGCAATTACTTGAGAAGGTGATTGAATAACACTCTTCATTTTATTAGTTGAAGAGTATTTATTATATTCATATTGTGTTCTCTCTACATCCTATTAGTTGAATAATATTTATTATATTCTCTCTCTCCTTTATTAGTCACTTGTTATTATACTCTTCAAATAGGATGCAAGTGTTAGTAACTTTCTCAAGTGACTGTAGCCATTTCTAATTATATTAAAGCCTATAGTACTTGTTTTTAACTGTTTCTTGAAGTACTTCTATTCTTAATCAGGTATTTAGATATATTATCAGTCTGGTATTTTGGATATATATCAATCTGACCTAATCGTGTTCTTCATATAGGCATCACCAATTCTGCTGGCTGGAAGGCAAGTCTACATTGAGGAGCGGAGACCGAATAGTGGCATTGCTTCTCGAGGAGGAAGTATGCTTGCAAATATGTTCCCTTATTCATGATTGTTTCTTTTTTGTCTTGTGATATGATATGCATGTAATACTTGCACATTCACGTAATTCTTTTTGTTTTCTGGGACTTCCAGATGCTTTTCTTTTTTCACAAATTCTTTGCTAGTGATGCACTTTTCAATTTATCCATTTTATCATCCTTCCTGTGGATGATACTTTGAACTGGTTTGTCAGAAAACAATATCAAGCACAGTGATGATAAAGAATTTAGCTCTGATGTAGTTGTATTAATTTAAAAAAATTAACCAATGTTCTTGGTTTTAGATTCAGTTACTATTTGAATTCTATAGGTGATGGGCTTTGTTTGCGTGCTGTGTTTGATAGGGCATATCATGTTATCACTTCCCATATCCCCTGCATTTTATTGTATGATTAGATAGCTATGATGTTCAGACATGCTATAGGTAAAATAACTGTACAAAATAACTTTGCTTAGCTTAACTTTGTTGAGACTGAGATGCCATTTGAATTTATGTGAGCAGGAAGGGGAAGAGGCAGAGGTGGTTATCAAACAGAGGCACCAAGGGGGCGATTTGGTGGCCGTAGTTTGGGCAGGGGGAGCAATCAAGATGGAGGTGATTACACAAGAGCCAGAGGCAATGGTTTCTATCAGCGCGGCGCACGGTAGGAGAAAGGTCAACTGAGGAGCACAGTGTGCACAGGCAGGAAGAAGTCTTGCCTAAGCCAGGTTTTCTGATCTAAAGATGATATAGGGTTTTGATTTATGGTTTCCTAGTTGAATATTTTAGTTTGCAACATGTACTTTTTGAGGTGTGTCATGGAGTGTTTTAGATGTCTTTTTTAATATTATTGCCTCTAGTTAAAATTCTAATCCCCTTGAATGGGTTTTATATGCAATTCAAGCGGGAGATTTTGGGTAATTTAAACCATATTGTGAGGGAATGGGATGTGATGGTTTTATGGTTATACAAGGCTCTTTCTGATTTAAACATCTGCATTTCTTGGATCTGGATTTTCTTGCATCTCCTTGAATGGTCTCTTCCATTGCAGAATTTAAACAATAGCTGTAAAACAATAATTAAACTCAATTAAAGCTTGAGCTCGAGTACCGTTAGATGTATATATGTATATGAGAAACCAGTACCTATCTTCGGAAGAAGCTTGAACTGCCCGTTTGAAGTAGTAGCTTGAAGCTCTTTCTTGATCATGATGTAGCTCCCATATTAAGTTTGCATATCTTGATAGAACATAACCATCTTTAGGATCTGCTAGTACATCTCGAGAGTAATACTCCTCTGCTCTGCAAGATCTTTTTTTGACTGGAAAATGATTGTGGTTTTACCTGAGTAACAGATCAAATAGGTGGGTGATTGAAAATGGACAGGGCTCACCTGATAAATAAATTCGGCATAATTCCTCAGAACCAAGGGGTTGCCAGGATTTTCCTGCAGCATCTTCATATAATACTCCTCTGTGCTTACCCAGTGATATTCATGACCCCATCATTGCCCCCAGAACCATCTCTGCCTTCATTCCTCAAAACCCACATTCAAACTTCTTTCCATGATTCCCACTTGCTCACTTAAATCCATGTTTTCAATCTTACTAAAGCCTTGGCATCCACTTGCTTTTTGTCGTCTTCGTCTGCTGTGTCACAACCATCTATGATAATCCACATCTTCCTCTTCTTCATAGCGACCTCTCAAATTGCAGAGGGTATAGTTTCCAATTTCAAACACTCGTATCTGGCAGAAGCCTTCCTGGGTAGGCTTGAATTTGGACAATCTCCATTATTATTACGGCAAGAAACATATGCCAGCGGCGATGACCTTTGAGGGAATGGTAGTGTTGAAATTGAGACGGGCTATTTTGATGATGAAAGGAGAGGTTTGAAGGGATTGGTGGGAATGCCTTAGAGAGAAGGGATTCAATAACTGGTGTTGAACAACTTCTTAGCAGCATGGTTACAAATTCCAATAGAAGTTAATTCACCTTTAAAAAATTAAAAAGAGCATTTTACAAATTCCACCTTGCTTTGCACCATAATATTACCATCTCTAATATTTTATAACATAAACACTTTAATTATTTAATTATCACACATTATACTAAAATTATATTTAAAAAATATATATATATATATATTTTTTTTTAAATTTGATGAATAAAATATCATTTAAGCAAAATTTTAGAAGTTAAGCAACTGTTATAAAATTAAAATTTTAAATTATAATAGTTTATTTTAAAAAATTAAAAATAATAAGATTTAATTATAAATATTATTATTAGAATTAAGTAATTTATATTTTTTAAAAATAATATTTTTCTTAAATTAATAGAGGGAATATTATATTTTTTTAAAAATTAAAAAAAAATATCAATTATTTTAAAATTTCAGAAGAATCCCAAATTCTTTCAAAATTGATCAAATAAGCCTTAATTTTCTATTTACATCAAACAGTGAGATTTTCATAAGATATACGAATTACACCCATTAACCCTTACCATTATCATATATATATATATATATATATATATTAAGTGTTGCATTTCCTTGATGATACTTTCCTCTAAAAAAAAATAAAATTTTGCCTTGTATAAAGTTGTCAGAATACCAATAATTTCTAAATTTGAATAATTGATTATATATCTGGTTCTTTCCTCTGCTCAGAGTTTAGGTTCATCCCTCTCCTCCTCTGGACGGAGTTCATGGAAAATAAATTTTGTTTTTGTTTTCTCACTTATCCGGGCTTCCAGAGAGATGGTTTTATATTTATATATGCTGTGTTTTCTCTTGCAGGCAGGTGGCTCTTCACCACCTGGTTCTCATTTGCATGCTTCAGGAGGAAGGAGTCTCTCTCTAACTATTGTGATACAGTCTTTCACTGTCGTCCTCTACACCCCTTCGTCGATTCAGGCTTTAGTAGGAGACCAAGCTATTCAACCATGTAAAAGGGTTTTGTATCTTTTATCCGTATTCCTTAGCTTTCTAGATGGTTGATCCTTAAACCACAAAGATAGTCTGTGACCAGCTCTCCTTTCCATGGCTTAGACGAAGGAGATGACCGTGGATCTATGATGCTTTCTTGGCTTCTACAGTCCATAAAATATTGGGTTTCTTTGTGCTTTGGTTGCCACTGCTACTATCGTTCCTCCACCAACTTTCAGCCTCTCTGGGTATTCTCCGGTCTCACCGGTGGCGAGTCCAGCTTCCTTCTTCCCATTCTCAGCAAGCTGGAGTTTCTCTTTAGGCCTTGATCGAGTAGCTTGTAGGCTATGGGCCGTTGGTCTTGTGCTTTATATATATATATCTTAATAAAGTAAAATAATTTATATAAAATAATTATAATATAATATTCATTCACTTTCATCCATGAGAATACCTTCTGTGTATCACACACTCTCACGTTGTAAAGTCCTCTTTTCACTCCAACTACCTTTTTCATTATTATTGTTGTGTATATAGATATATATATACACAACAATAATAATGCAAAAGCTAGTTGGAGTGAAAAGAGGACAAACCCAAATTCAGGAACCTTCATGATCACTGATACAGAGCTTCAACCAATCCCAAAATCAAACCTTTTTTTTTTTCAAGTGGCAGAATTACTGATCAATAAGATCCAAGAGGGCCCACAAATCGACCAGGCCTCCTACTTTCCTACTCCCAAGACCCTGGAATGTATGATTCTATATGCTTACGGGTATAATCATACGTGTTCAGTCTCTTGACAGACACTCAACCCATATATATATACAACGTTCTAATAGAGGAGGGATTATTTGTTTCTGTCAACACTGAGAAAACCGATGTGGAGATGTTTGGGTTCAAGTGTTTCTGTTGGAAGAAGATCGACAATTCGTTGCCACCTGAACCTCTCTCCTTCTCTCTCCCTGCTCCTCTTCCAGATTGGCCTCCAGGTACCCCCAATTTCATCCACTAGCTCTTTCCCTTTTCTTTCATTTTAGTTTATCACATTTTGATCTTAATCTTTATGGGTTAGTGTTGGTTTCTCGATTTTTGCCTTCTATGATTGATGGGTATTTCTGGGTTGTTGGATTATGTTATAGAATCTGCTTTTGAAGTTGGACCATTTGGTTCAGTTTTGGTTTCTTCTCTTCATATAAACTTTTTTTAATGCTTCTCGTGGATTATCTATCTATTTGTTCTGTAATTTTTTTTTTCAGAAAATTTGTGTTGCATTGCATTAGTGGAAACTTTTCTTTTGGGTTGTGACTCAATTGGAGCTCTGATTCAATATCTTGCTCAATTATTGGTGTTTCATTTTCATTTGAATTTTTCTTTACAACTGTACGAATTCTATTGGTTGAAGTGGACCTCTTTAAGTGGTTGGAGGTCTATTTGTTAGGTTGGCTTATTTAAAAGAAGGCTATTACAGTTCTTGTAAAATTGCCAGCTGCTATGCTTTGAATAAACTAACCACCTTGATTGAGTGTCTTTGCTTTCGGTGGTTTTCGAATATACATAGCCAATGGTTCTTTAAACAAGGGGGATGGAACCATAAAGGAAAAAAAGATTAATTTCAGTGATTTCTCTTGATTCTTTTGGCTCATTGTTTATGGAATATGATTTTTTTTCAAATTTTGCTGCATGATCAAATGCCACTTTGATTCTTTTTCAGCATAGTTGTCTCAGAATAAAGAGGCTAGTTAAGCAGAACGTATGCTGCCCTTTTTTGGAGCTTCACATTCTGGTCTTTATGCCTTATCTGTTATGCTCTCTCTCTCTCTCCCTCCCTGTTTCTTCTTAGTCCTTTCATTTTCCTGCAAAAGAATGCCTCTGTAGAAACTATATGATGTTTTGTTTTGTCTCTGCAATCTAGATTTACTTCTTAGTTAAGTTTCTATCGGATAGTTCTCATTTCAGATAACATGATTGGTAACTTCTAAGCTCCTTGGTTTTGCTGCTCTGTTTTTCTCCTTTTCCTTTCCTTTCTAGTTGACAAATGTGAGTTAGAGATCTTCATTGGAAATCATTTCTTGAACTTTCCTGTCATATATGGCGGGTAATCACAGTTGAGCTTGGTTTGTCTTACTACGTATTTGTTTCGGATAACTAGATTAACAAACTTCTAAGGTTCAAGATTTGAGTCTTTTCGTTTTTTGGGAAAAAATGAACTGGAGATATCGATGCACTACCCAGTCTAGACAGTTTGTTTAATCTTGTTTGTTAGAGAAAAAAAAAACTCATATTCTCTTGTTACGGTATTATCTATCCATAATCATTTACCATTACTATGCGAAACGAAATAAGAGCAGACTAATTTTTTCTGTAAACTTGTAGATTTTATTTCCATATATGAAAGCAAAGAATGGTGAACAGTAATCCTATGGGCCTTGAATCTGTTTCTGGCCATTGGTTTTAGTTTCTTGTATTTTTGAAAATTAATTATATGTCATCTGCAGGCCAAGGATTTGCTTCTGGAAGGATAAATCTAGGGGAAATTGAAGTTGTTAAAGTCTCCAGGTTTGAGTTGGTCTGGAGCTGCAATCTTTCACAGGACAAGAAGAAAGGTGTTTCATTCTACAAACCTGTGGGAGTGCCTGATGGATTTTATAGCCTTGGTCACTACTGCCAATTCAACAATCGACCCGTAAGAGGTTTTCTTGTGGCTAGGGAGGTTGCTTTTTCTGAGATAGAAGCCACTAATTCTGGCAGGCCTGTTAATTCCCCTGCCCTTAGGAAGCCACTTGATTATACCTTAGTGTGGTGTTCATGTCCTGTAAATGTGGAAAACTATGATGGATGTGGTTTCTTCTGGCTACCCCAACCTCCTGAAGGTTATAAGCCTTTGGGCTATTTAGTTACTGATAACCCAGATAAGCCAAATCTGGATGAAGTGAGGTGTGTTAGAACAGACCTGACAGATGAATGTCAAGCTTATCGCCCGATCCTTACTTGCTATTCTAAATTTTCAACTTCTCCATTTCATGTTTGGAGCACAAGACCCAGTCATCGAGGAATGCTGGGGAAAGGTGTTTCAGTTAGCACATTTTTCTGCAGTAGCGACTGGATATCTGGAGAGGAACTCAGTATTGTGTGCTTGAGGAATTTAAATCCTGAACTATACAGCATGCCAAATCTTGAACAGATCCATGAACTCATCAATCACTATGGGCCAAGAGTTTTCTTTCATCCTAATGAGGTCTACTTACCATCTTCTGTTTCATGGTTTTTCAAGAATGGTGCACTGTTGTACAAAGCTGGTAACTTTGCAGGTGAACCCATTGATGTTGGCGGCTCTAATTTGCCAGTGGGTGAGATGAATGATGAGGCATTTTGGATAGACCTGCCTAGATCTCACAGAGATACTGTCAAATTTGGAAACTTGGAAAGTGCCAAACTATATGTTCATGTGAAGCCTGCAGATGGTGGGACTTTCACTGATATGGCAATGTGGGTATTTTGCCCTTTCAACGGACCAGCTACCCTTAAAGTGGGACCTGTAAATATTGCCCTTAGCAAGATTGGGCAGCATATGTGTGACTGGGAGCACTTCACTCTCCGTATATGCAACTTCACTGGAGAACTGTGGAGTGTGTATTTCTCTCAGCACAGTGGTGGTGAATGGGTTGAGGCTTATGATTTAGAGTACATAGAGGGCAATAAACCTGTTGTTTATTTATCAAAAAGTGGACATGCAAGCTACCCTCATCCTGGAACCTACATCCAGGGGTCTGCAAAACTTGGGGTTGGAATAAGGAATGATGCAGCTCGTAGTAATTTATATATAGATTCAAGCACCCATTATGAAATTATTGCAGCTGAGTATATAGGTGGCATTGTGATTGAGCCTAATTGGTTGCAATATATGAGGAAGTGGGGTCCAAGAATTGTCTACAAATCAAGAAATGAGATCATTAACCATCTGTGTAGGATGCTTAGATGTTCTGTGGAGAAGACATTTTTTAAGCTTCCAGGTGAGCTTCATGGGGAAGAAGGTCCTACTGGACCTAAGGAAAAGAACAACTGGGTGGGAGATGAAAGAGGCTAGATTTGTTTCATACTGTTTTCTACGGCTACGAAATCATTGAATTCCATGGATTGTTTTCTTTTATGTACATGTCTGTCTCATTCTTGTATAGTAAGTTGATTTCCTTCTAGTTAAAAAGTATTTTTACTGAAGTTTGTCGGACAAGCTTTTTCTCTATACATCGTCCCGATGATCTTGGAACATAATCATAACAGATTTATTCGTCCAACAATCTCTTTCTCTGTTAGGGTTGAAATGAATTAAACTGTTTTAGACTCGACTTCATAAAAACTCGGTCGAGTTTGATTCGTTTTTTAAATGAGTTAAGTTCGGGCTCGTTTAGTAAATTCGGCTCGTTAAGACTCGAAAACTCGCTTATTTATAAATTCGTGAATTAATTTATTAATATAGTCATTTAACTAAAATTATTTAATATTAAAATTATTAATTTTAAATTAAAATTATTAAAATGATAAGATAGATAGGTTTTTTTAAAGAAATTTATTATTTTTAAATTAAAAATATTTAAGATCGGAAAGTAAAATTTTTTTTAAAACTATTTGATATTTAACTAAGTTTAAACTTGTTGATATTTGGTTCGATATCGAAATGACTCGAAAAAATTTTAACATTTGAGTTATAATATAATTGTTGAGAAAGCAAAAAAGTGAAATTTATTTTGTTCTGTAGTTTGTTTAAAGGCAAAATAATTTTGATGTTTTCTGCTTACATATTTGTCTGATAATCTGAGTAACAAGAGCAGATTACTACGAACCCATCCCCGACCCGAATAAAGCGCAAATCGGTTCCATTTCGACTCAGGCCGGCTCGCGATCCTTTCATCGGACGTCAATCTAAGTGCCAAGCCTTCCAAATCGGCGGTACCAGAAAGTATTCGAGATCATGGGAAATAGGAAGAATTCCGATCATGGTGGAGAGAAAGTTGGGTTAGCTATACAGCGTCACGTTTTCAACGTCATCGCTGAATTTTCTTCTTATAAAAATATACGTATGTGTTCAGTCTCCGGAACTGTTGAGTTTTTTTTTTGAAGTTGATTCATAGATAAGCAAATCATGGATTCAAATGATCCTTTAATCTTATATCTCTATGTCTTTTTTACTGATATAGCATACAGTGGCAGTGAGGGGCCTGAATCAATATGTTTGTTTTTCTTTTTCTCTTCCTGCCTGGATTTATACTCCCTTTCTAACTGCTTCAGATGTTAATCTTTGAAACTGAATTGTGGATGTGTTTTGGCAATTCAGCATATGCATATGTATGTCTAAAGAATGGGATAGCAAAGCATGTTATGCTAGAATTTTCTTTTTATATTTCATATTGTTTCTCATCTAGCAATGGCTAGATGGCTTGAGCTTCGTGGAAAACATTGGAGAGAGAGTGAGTAGCCCGAAAAAAAGAAGAAGAAAAAATTATGATGAATAATTACTAATTATGCCCACTGCTGCAATCAATCTTTCATCTTGATGCTTACCAAACATTACTTAGAGAAGCAGCAAACTTTTCATAGACTTGATTCAAAACAAGCTATTTTCAGTTGAGTATCTCATAACCAATGATTATGTATTTTTTAGTTATCCCCATATGACTATTCTCATCAATTACTTGATGAAAAGAACTAACATGCCTAAAATGATGCATCCGTTCTTGACTATATGTTATTTAAGTGTTACTTTTCTTATCTAGATAGGGGATTCTTTAAAACATCTTTGGTTGAATGAAAGAGGAGCAAAAGGAGATTGACCTGTTGCAAGGATTGATGGGATGCAATTGAGCAACTCAACAATTTCATAAAATTATATTTAATAGCTGAAGGCTCCTTGGTTAATCAATGCTTCATATCACATTTTCTTTCACTGTCCACGTTCAGCAAGGTAATGGAGAAAGCCAGTAAGAATCAGGTAGTCAAAGATGCTATTGGTGAACCAATTGATAAAGGTCCATAGCATGGTGCATATCTTGCAGTAGCTCACAAAAGAAAATCTGTCTTGCACATTTCCTGTGTCTTGACCATGTGCTAATGGGGTCTTCAAATTGAAGGGCGTTCCAACTGGAGGTTTGTGTATTTTTCTACTCTTTCGTACTTTTTATCTGCTTTTATTTCTTCTTTGAGCTCTTTATATTTGCTATGTCAATTAAGTTTAAATTGATAGCCACTCAAAGAAACATATGCTGATGAGCATCATTACCTTTTTCTGTTCATGGCCTTTCTTCATAACAGCTTTTGCTAGGTACAGATCAGATTTCCTTTTTCTTCTCTACCCTTTATTTTGTATATGAATGTCTCCCTCCCTTTGGTCCACACCCTAAAATGGACAACACAATTTCTGAGGCCCACCTATGGTCCATAGGGTAGCACCATTATTTTGCATTGAGCTCAAAGTGGTGGGTCTTGAAGCCATCTCATCTCATTTGTTTTGTTGAAGTTTTGAAAGAACATATCTACTGTTGTGGACAATCTTATTCTCTAAAATAACAAGGTAATATGTCACATGTCTAACAGAGGACAGTTGGTTTTCATTTTTCCTTCCTCGTGATTGGGAATCCTCACAATGAAAGCACTCCTTGGTGTTACTAGTAAGGAAGAGAAGCAGCAAACAGTTGAGATCAGTCTTTCTGAAAACCACCCACCTCCAGA
>CAOGCB010325948.1:0-10329 GCA_948266635.1 Cnidoscolus chayamansa
TGAGCTATACTTTGAAGCTCTAATAAGATGGAGGTGGGTGCATCATGATTGGAGCGTGGACGCAATCATTGAAATCATGTCCTTTACAACAAAACCCACCTTTAGGCTTCAGCCCCCACTTTGTTTCTGTGCTAAAAATGAGTAAATTCAAACCCTAATGACTTTGCCCCTTTTCAATCTCTTTTACTCCTATAATTCTATTACCATTATCATTAACTTTGGGTTTTGACTGTTGAAACATTGTAATCCAAACACGTGCTAATCAAACTAATTAGACAAGAAAAAAAAAACATTAAACAATGGTAATCCATATTTTAGTTTCGGATGAGAGCAATCGGAATTTTTCTTGTAATTTTTGCCAAGAAGACACCAAGGTAGACGTTTTTCTTACACTGATGAAAGAGATATCAAGAAGAGCTCACCGGTGATCTGCTGTGCTTTGGGATCGACTATCCATGCAATATGAATGTGTTAAAGACCTTTCACACGACTGAAGAAAAACCGAAACAATAATCTTCTAACCCTCACTCGGACAAGCAAAGAGTTTCATTAGCACACCATCATGCTAACCCAGATAAAAGTATGATTGATTGGCAAGTGGGAAACTATAATTTAGCAAGAATGGTTGATTATAATCACTGATCCTTTAGAATCGATCATGGCGACAGTAGCAGTATATATTATTTGAAGCTTAGCACTTATCCTGTCCATATATGCCCCACCCACCAAATCTCTTCCTTCTCTGCAAAAGTTCCCATGCCCGGCCATGCCTAACCACTCTATCAATGTTTCTTATATTTTAAATATATAAAAAGACTGGACAGACTCCGTTCATCGTAGGACACACTCTGATGTTACAGAATTAGGGTTGGGAGTGTGGCGTTTGATTACAGGCTCAGGTGGGGACGATTTAGGGTTTTTTTTTTTTTGTTGGAAGATAATTTGATAAAAGTGACAGCTCGTGAGATCATAACCCGAAGTGTCCTCTAAGTCTCCCCAACAGCTAGCTTCCCGTCGACACTTCCTTCTTCTCGCACGTGAATATTTCGTGCTTCCATCTAATCAATCATTTACTTTCTTTTCTCTTTTTCTTTAATAGTAATAACTATCAATTTATAATTCCAAATTCTAAAAATGAAATAATTTACAATTAATTTGATAATTTATTTTTTTACATGTAATTAATTTGCCTCAATATTCCTCTAATTAATAACTATTCTAAGTTATATTAAAAGTAATTGATTTATTAAGAATTTAAATTTTTATTAAATATTATTCTATCGTGGAATTAATTAAGATAAAAATATATAAATTAAATTTATTACAATAAATTTATTATTCTTATATCTAATGACACAAAGTTAATAAGGGCAAATCCCAGTAGTTTGATGGATGATTTGATTTGAAAATACTAACATATTTATATAATATTTGAAGCAAATCCAAAGTAAATGAGTCAGCATTATTCCAATATCTTTAAATATAATAATAAGAACATTGATTATGCCTCTCAGCCAATCATGATTCATATCAAATTAATAAGACAGTTAACAAATAAGCTATTCAAAATTCAAAGCCCAAGCCCATCAGATGCTACAAATTACATCTCACTCCAAGCCCAATCAACCTCAACCCGCAAACGCTGCTAAAGGGGTCGTCCTCAAGCAGATGAGAGTCACCCGTCCAACAAGTTCCCAAGAAGACACGACTCCAACCAGTGCCCAAAAGACCCGGAATCAGGCCTGGGCCTGGCGCTCGCAGGACGACGGATACTCCTCTCAGACAAGACAACTAGTTATCAAGCTGTAGATACCTCCTCTAAAATTTTAATTATTTAAATATTATTTTAGCAGAACCAACGTTTGCTGGTTGCCAGAGAACAAAAACGGTGCGTCTAGATTTCCGAAGCTTCTGGATCCCGTGGGTCCGCAAATTGCAAAGAAATAGAGAAACCCTAATAATCGTCTTAAACCTTGTCAATCTCGTATTTTCGCGCTATTCACCTCCCCTTGTCCCTCTTAATCGAACCAGAGCGCAAGAGCAATGGTGTGGTTCCAGTGTGAAGATTGCGGAGAGAACTTGAAGAAACCTAAATTACCTAATCACTTCAGAATTTGCTCAGCCACCAAGGTTTCTATTCTCCTTTTCTTTATTTGATTTCGTTCGAAATAACTGTATCTCTGTTTGATTTTTGCGTTCTAATGCTGTAGCTATCATGCATTGATTGCGGAGACATTTTCGGCCAGGAAAGCGTTCAGGGGCATACTCAGTGTATAACTGAGGCGGTTCGTTTCTCGTTTTCTATTGCATGTAATTTCATAGTATTTGGTTTGTTGCTTCTTCTCATTGTTTGTTCTGTAATCAGGAAAAATATGGTCCCAAGGGTCAAGGAAAAGCTTCAAATGGTGCGACTCCTAAACCCAGTAAGAACACAAAGCAACAACCTGATATTGATATAACTGTTGGGTTATCTGAACGTCCTCCTTGGTTTTGTAGGTGGGTTCATGTTGTTGTATGGTGTCTTGTTTCCATTGTGTATGCCTTTTTCTTTTATATATCAAATCGTACTCTGTCCAAATGGGGGACAAAAGTGTGCTTCTACCTTGTTTTTACATATATGGTATTAAGTAGAGAAACTAGAATTCTTCATACTTCTTCTTCGTGTCCAAAAATGTTTTGCGATTGATCGGAAACTTTTATGGAGTGGATATGAACTCAATAAATTGCAAGGATGTATTGTTGTATAGGTTTTTATTGTAGATTGAGTTAGGGACTTTTCTATTGGATATGGCAAAAGAAATGGGTTGAATAGAGTATGGGAGGTAATCCTGGCAGCTTCTGTGAGGTTTGCATTGTCTTATTAGTTCAATGTTTGTTGTGGGCACCCAAGCTTGCGCCATAAGGACACGCGGAAGTGGGGAAATCCGTTTCGTTGTCACTTGTAGATGCTTCTATTTGTCATTTCTTTTCTTATGATTCTTTCCAAGTCATCATCTTCTGTAAAAATATGTATATTTGCAGTCTCTGCAATACCCAGGCTACTAGTAAGCAGACGTTGCTGCTCCACGCTGATGGAAAGAAGCACCGGGCAAAGGCCCGAGCATTTCATGCTGCTAAGCAGCAACAAGCTAAGCAGACAGAAGAATCTGCTCAAGATACAACTGCCATAAATGGAAACACTACAAATGTTGAAGTGCCTGATAATACTTGCATAGAGGAACTAAAAGGGCAGGATATGCCAAAACGTGACAGAGCAAGTGCCAACTCAGAAGCAGAGAATGGAAAGCTGCAATTTAAAAAGAGAAAACTTGATGAATTTGGGAGTGATAGTACTGGGAAAAAGGCTAATAGTAATGCTACAAGCAATGGTGTAACTCAAGTTGAAAGAGCCAAAGCAGAGAAAATGGAGAATCAGTTGCTGCAAACTAAGCACAATGGACCTAAGGATGATGATGTGTTAGAAGCTGGCCCTAAGAAAGAGGATGCTAAAAAGAAGATGAAGTTGAAGACATTGATCAAATCAGCCTTGAGAACTGTATGTATCTTTGATAAATATCATATCTTATCCATTTTTTTGATATCTTTTCGAATATATTTTGGCAATTTTGATAAACTTGATGACGTGAACACCAATATAACCATTCTATGATACCGAATAGGGTTGCATTGCCATTTTCCATTACCTTTCTTAATTTATTTATTTTTTGGGACACAGAATCCAGATGGGGTTTTGAAGATGAAGAAACTGAAGAAACTTGTACTGAATTCTCTCCGGGAATCGGGCATAACAGAAGATGAAACCCAACTCAGTGGCATGCTTGAGGAAAAGGTCAGGCCTCTAAAAGAGTTATGTTGTTTCTTTCTACCTTACACTGTATATATTAACCCAAAAGGCAAAACACTTGGCTAAGTTTTTTTGTGATGTCAGTCTTTAAATGTTGATTATAACTGTGGCCAAGATCCAAACTTTAACGTTTAAAGGTTATTGTGTGGTTATTAAATAATGTTTGTGTAATGAATATCCCTCTGTTATGCTTATGGACAAGAGTTCACTATTAATTCAACCAGAATTCATATCTAAATACCATACTGTTATCATTGTTTGAAATAAATTTAGACATGAACTCCATTGGATGAAAAAAAATGGGACTTTTATCATTTTAATGACTTCCATAGTTTTTGATATTTGTCATTGCCTTGACTGGAAAATTCAACCTTGGCTACAATTTTATTTGGTATATGAAGAATAGGTTACAAGTATACATTCTGATAGAATTGGTCCGAATTAATTTTTTTTGCTATTTTTAGTAGTTAACCCATTTTAAATATTTTGGACAGATAAATTCAAGTTCGAGGTTCAGAGTTGATGACAAATATGTCTGGCTGGTGGCTAGAGGTTGAAAATGAAGTGAGCATTTTTTATTGTGTAGTAAGAGTATCAGCTGCATCAAATTGCATGGCGTCCAATTAGCCCATTGATTAAGAGTCCAGTCGTGTTGGCTGGCACGTTCTGTTTTTGGACCAACAATTTTGTCGGCTTGTTATCGTTTGTGCTATAGTTCGGCTCTGCCTCATTTTAACACTAGTAGATTCAGAGTTCTGGCTTCAAGAGAATTGGCAGCCTTTTTTTCGAATTTATGCTTATTTTTGGGCTTTTACTCGCAATTTAGATTTTTTGATATGGGAAAATGTAAAAGACTTTACTAGTTATCTATCTATAAGGCAGGTTATGTATTGAACTATTTTCGGCTACACATCCAGTGAATGGTATGGAAGAGATTAAATTATTTTATTCAATTTAAGTCTCATGGTTTTTAATAATCCGAGTAATGTCAAGTTCAGGGCTCCAATACTAAGAGTCTGCCCCGATAGAGAAGCGAAAAACTGAAAATTCACTTGCATTTCGGTCAAGTCTTGCAATACACCTAAAATAGCATGGCTGAATTCTCAACACAGAAGTATATTGAGTTTCTGTTGAAGATAAAGAGTAACAGTCGCAAGTCCAGAGACACATCTATATAATTGAAACCATAAGATTTCTTAAAGGCTTGAACATATATGCTGGATCCTAAATACTTGTGCAAATATTATTCTAATTGACAATGTCCCCTACCACCATAAGATAAGTACACCAAACGCAGTGAAAGAAGTTTCGAGTTTTTGTACATGCTTCTGAAGTCTTGGTATCTGCAATTTTGGGAGAACCAACATCTTGTAATGACGTGTGCTCTTCCACCAGAACTTTCTTATCGACATTTGCATTGGCAATTTCTTCCAACCGAAAAATGTCTTCTTGTGACATATACGTGTTAAGAGCACACACTAGCGCGTGAAGCGATGAGCTTAAAAGAGAATATAGAAAGCTACTATGACCAATAACACAGCAGAACATGCCATTGCCTGCAGTAGGAATTGCACAAAAGTTTAGGTGTTAAGTTCAGTTAACATTGAACATTACTGTTGAAGATTGGGCAGAGGGGACTGAACATGCATGCACATAACATATGGTCATTGGAAAAAAGGAACAAGAATCTAATTACCTATGTCCAGAAAGCACTATCAATGTCTTCACTAATTCATCTGTTGGCGTGGGTGTGTGTGTGTGTGTGAGAGAGAGAAGAGAGAGAGAGAGCTCACAGCAATGGCGGCAGCAGCAAGACCTGCTCGCTCCCTAGGATCTTTACGGTAATAGTTTCCAAAGTAAAGAATTGTGGCATAGTACCACATTAATGGGAACACAAATCCTAAAAGAAAGCTGCAAAATAAGAGAATAATGAGAACATATGAACTATGAAGTGGTGCACAAGGAAGCAGGTAGTTCAAAAAATACTCACGAGAACCATCCTACACCGCATCCAAAGCACGGAAGAGGTTTGTCATAAAGCCCAACTTGGAAGTCCTCAGGATCCCTGAGAAGGGTATACTTTCCCTTTTCATCGTCTGCAACATCTACGGCTTGCCCTACCATTATCACAGTGTCTTCAGCTGTTTGGATAAACCCTAATGCATGCTATGAAACTATGCAGAAATGTAATTACAATAAAGAAGAAAGAGGATTCTATGAAACTGATGTAATTGAAAATGAAAGAAAATTTCAGTTTCTGCCAGAATTTGATATTGACAAAATGTGCTAGTTTCCAATGATAGAAAAAGATTAGCAGAAAAATAAAATATGAAAAAAGGGTGCAATATAGATGAACTGGATCCCTATAAACATGCCCTACTATATGTATCCACATAACCATAAAAAAATTTTACATAAAAAAGTCATTCTGCAGGGGTTTCAGTGTTGTATACAAACTGTGCCATGAATGCATTTGATAACATGAAGAAAAGTGACAAGAAATAAGCTAATCGCGGTCATATATGAATGCATTCACAATATATGCAAGACATATCCATATGACAAACGATATCAAGGAGGTTAAGGTCTGGATAGGATTACCACCTTTAGATGCTGAATAGTATCGTGCAGATGGTCTGAGAAGATCAATATGCTTATCAGAAGCAGATTTCACCATCTCAAGGCCATTCCGTATACCCTCTTTCTCCTCCATAGCAACACCTGCAGCACAAACAAATTGGACGTACATTGAAATAACTTAATTTTGACATGCCACCAATTTGCTTTTTGGTGTCATTCAAGAATTTCAATGAAGAAATATACAGTAACAATCACATCCATAGACATTGAGTCAAGAAATTCCAACAAATTATAAATTTTAGTACATGAACATATAAATGTATAAACTATAAACCTTCCCATACAAGAAAGATGTCTATAAGGTGCACAACATAGTACAACTACATTTTGCTCCTAACTCTAACTTTTCAAACACATTTAGATTCCTATTATCATTTATCACATGGTTCATACTTGCAAGAAAAACAAACTGTTGCAGGGTTCTAATAATAATGATTATCATCATCATCATCATCTCAGCAAACATATTTATGCGAATTCAAGGATTGATCAAATAAATTGAGAAAGGTATCTTACTTTGGTCCATTGGTGCTACACAGGCTGTTCAGCAGGTTGTACTCCTGAAGTCCAAAACTCCCTGCTTCAAAAATTAAAGAAATGCTTAATATACCAATTGTGTCGATAATAGTTTCTTTTAACCTGAAATAATGTAAAAGGCTAATAAACCATTTGTGACTTGATTAGATAAAGGACAAGTGCACAAAATAATTACAAAGAAAAAGGAAACTGAAATAACTGTAATGGACAAATTATGCTATTTTCCATATTTCATGTGACAAAGTCAACCATTACTGTCAAAACATAATTCACAGATCGCAAATCAAATTGTTAAAGGTGACTAGATTCTGATAAGTTAAGGCTCTCGGGCTATTTTAAGCAGAAAGCTGCACAGTTCCAATAGGCTTAGTCCCATACACGATAAAGTGAGAGAATTTACATGCTACATGCCCCAAATTCACCATCACACAATTGTGCAAACATCCTATGAGGCTTACATCTCATAGAGTAAGAAGTAAAGTTTACAAAGTTCAAACAGGCATTAAAGGTCTGCTTGCATCAAGGCTCTGAAAAACCTCTTACCACTAAAAGCAGTGTTTCAGGGAGCATTTCACGTTTTTAGCATTTCCCCCCTCAATAATTCAATAAAATCTTTCCACTGGTCTTAAAGTGTAATATAATAGGCATATAAGCTAACATGAGAAGAAGTTCTCAAGATGGAGTACTAACTACTACTAAAGCCATTGGAACAATAAATTTTAGCTGCATATTGCAAAAAGCGGACAAACATCTAATTCAGTTGGATTGATAGTAAACTAGTAGTACTCCACAAACTATTAAGATAAACGCATTCAACAACCCACAAAATTCCATTGATCACTGAGCCGGCTGGCAACAACAACAGCCCGCTGGCAAACCAAAAATCCAAGAATATGATCCCCATCACCAAAACATACATACCCACAAATACCAACAATTTTCTACTCATATCTAAACATAAAAAGCACAACAAACATTGGATTAAAACGGATAAAAGCAAAAAATGGAAAAGGGCTCTTGCCTACCAAAACGAAGGAGTGGATTGCGAAAGTTCCGGGATGATTTTTCCTTTCAGATCAAAAGGAGATACAAAAGAGGGTAATTTTAAGCCTAGAATAAGTAAAAAGAGAAGACATTTGCATAACAAGTAAGGGTCTTTGTTTGGTGTCAATCGCTCACTATCGACGCTGGGCCAAATTGACTCTTCTTCTGTCCATTCCCTTCAGACGACGTAAACTTAAATATATATATTGGGTAAATACATTTACTTTTATAATATATTATACATTAAAATTTATCATATATAATAATAATAATAATACATATAAAATTAGCAATTTTCTTAATAAATCTAATAATTATTTATTACAAATTTACCTAATTTTATTGAAAAACGTTATAATATTATATATACGACAAACATAATATTGTATAAAATTTTTTATATATATTTAATGGAGCAGTTATAATTCGGAAAGAAATGGGCTCTGATTGGGTAAGAATTCCAAAGACTATTATGCTCTTATTCCAAAGAAATGGGCTTTGATTTTGACAATTTTGATGTACCAAAATAAAAAAAAATAAAAAAAAAAACAAAATTCACTTTCACATATAGCTAATAAGTTAATTTGATTATGTATGAGATAAATAACATCTTACCTATTCATAATCTCATCATCTTATTCATATAAATAAATATAAAAATATATTTTGAAAAAAATATAAAATTAAATATACATATATTATACTATGGTATGGCAAGAAATTATTTTATATAAATTATTTGATTTCGGTATTAAAAATTTATTAACTTGATTGAATTTAAATTTATGTTAAAAACATTATTTTTAAAATTTTTAAAATATTAAATAATAAAATTTAAAATATATATGATTTATTTTTTATAATATTTAAATTTTATTTTTATTATAATATATATTTGTTTAAATTATTAAAAAATTAATTATTATAAATTACATATATTTTATTATTATAAATTAAATTATTATAAATTTATAAATAATTATTAAAATTTAACTAGTTTTCCATTTGAGGTAGTAGTAACTTAGTTTTCTTTTTAATAAAATTAAATAATAATTTATTTTATGATAAAAAGAAATATTTATTTTTTTAAAATGGAAAATGACAGTGAGAGAGAGAGAGAGGCTCGATTAAACCAGCATAAAGTTGCTGATTGTTTTCTCCTCCGAAGACTACAACGACTCTCCTCCAAATCTCTCCAGCCAATTCTCGATCATGAAGAAGGGAACCTTGAACTCTAATATCAAGCTCCAGCTCTCTCTTCCTTCTTCCGATGAAGCTTCCTTTGCTAATTTCCTGTAAGTCTCATTCTCCTGTTCTAAAAATATCTATCTTTCATACATTTCGCTGATTTCTGGTGCTTAATCGCTGCCAGAACCCGAAGCGGTACCTTTATGGACGGTGACCTGCTAGTCAATCGAGATGGAGTTCGAATTGTCTCCAGTAACGAACCTCAAGCTGTAAGATTGTTGTTTCCATTTGTTACTTCTGTTCATTTACTTCAATTCAGAAAATTGCTTGAAGTATATTAAGCGGTTACAGTTGTTTTGAGATTATGCATGCCTCACAATTTTAGATTTAATTTTCTTAATTGAAACATCTTATTGTATTCTGAATGGGGTTATTTCATTTTTTTTTTATCTACTGGGACCTTTTGCATGTTTCGAGACCATAAATACTTGCAAGGGCTCTTTCCTATTTTGAAACTGGAGTGACGACCTCCGCCATAAAGTAGAAGTCCTTTTACTGCCTTCCCTCCTTGTGTCCCATGTACCAAAGTAGGCATGAGCCAAATTTACTTATTTTGTTTATAAATAATTCTGCAATGCCAGTCTCCGTTTATTTCCTTCACTATCCTCTGAAGAACCTGAGAGATTCGGATGTAGGTAAAGTGGAAGGCCCATGGTAGATTAGTCAATGATCGATCATTCTTTCTTTCACATTATACCCTTAATCACCTAGAAAAATCTTCCTTTCTTCAGATTACCTAAAGTCAAAACTGAGTGAAAGGATGCACAAAGGAAAGAAAGTTACTTTCATCATTGTTTTTTCTTCCAAGGGAAAACTTTTTGCACTCAGTCAGTTTATGATAAAAATTGTGCCCTTTTTATTAAGCTGTTTGCTTGGTACTATCTGTAACTTGCCAATTTATCTAGAGCTCTTGGAGGAAAGGTAAAAAATAGATTAACTATTGTTGTTGAAAATTCTTGAAAGCAGTCCATTCCTACTCGCCACCTTCTTAAAGCCCCAAGTAGTCGTAAAATGAA
>CAOGCB010325970.1:0-17591 GCA_948266635.1 Cnidoscolus chayamansa
CAGCATAAAAGCAAGTTTAAGCAACCTTTGGAGTTGTAATATAGTTCGAAAAACCAGCTACAATCATGCATGTTACTCTGATACAGTTGCCAAATGGCTGGATAGAAAAGCTCATTCTTGTTATTTTTCTTTAAAAATAATAAAAAAAAAAACTAATTCACTCCCACTCGCCACGATGAGCACAAACTCAAAACTGCTCCATTGCAGGAAGATGTGTCATCTTATGCTATTTGCAGCAGCAATCAATCGATGATTATCCTTGCTAACTGCAGCACGAATAACTACCAATTTGAGAAAATGTATTTCAAGATGACTGGAGTATCTTCTTATAATCTTGGAATGTTCCATGGAAAGGCGCCACTCTTCCTTGTGAAACCACCCATAACTCCTCTACACTTCCAGATATTAGATGCTCATCGTGACTAACCTGAAAGCACGGATTATAGCAATTGCTTGATTTTATTATTTATTTTCAAAACTTGAATCAGAAAATAGAAATCATTCAGGACAACAGGCACAATACCATAAGAATCCCTCCTTGGAACAAGACAAGGCCTTGGATTAATGCCTCAACTGCATCCAGGTCCTACAATTTACCATGTATCCGTGTGTCAAAAGCAGTTGACTATCTGTTACACTTGGTCTACATAGACCTAGGACACAAGATGTATGTGGGTACCACGTGTTTGTTCCTTGAGCCTATGGTGGACTGTGTCTAAGCAAGAATTTCCCAGTAGTGGAATTTATATAATCAACCAGTGATTGCATGTAGATTGCATAAAGCCATAAATGCAATCCACAATCCGATAAAATATAGTCAAGTGTATATAAGCATATCCCACAAATTAGTAACTACTCGATAGCAGGTCCTAAAAGAATTAGTTAGCTGTATTTTACATGCAGCTGTTTTTAGTTAGATTGCCGTTTCATGTATTGATCCTTCATGAAATAGCTTCAAAGGCTACAATTATATCAGACAAAACCACAGAAAAATGTGAGATTTTGCTAGATAAGTGAGCATTCACATTAAGTAAGATAATATGTTGAGTTGTATATATCCCTGCAAAAGCTATATGCAAAGCTTCATTAAACAAAAATATGATTATGAAAGCTAAAGCTCAAATGTCCTTGGAGAATATGATTATAGATGCCATGTTTGCGAACTGTTTCTCCAGTATAATTAGTGGAAATTGCAGAATAATGCAGTTTGCATTGAATAAAAAGTGCTCTTCGTTGAGAGTGATCCCATTATCTAAAAAAATAATACTTGTAAAATGATAGAATGAGAACTATTAATTTCAGAACAGCAAATTTGGAACCTTAGCCATCTTTCAACTGCACAATATCTGGTGTAAACAAAGAAAAAAATTGAAAAAGGAAGAGGACAATATGACTTACAAGATGGTTGGATGGCTCATCCAACAGTATTATGTGTGGTTTCTTGAAAGTTATCTTTGCAAATGCGACCCTGCTTTTCTGACCACCTAATGTATAAAGCAATCACAACATATGAACCAAAGATCTACGAAAAGCTTCATAAGAGATCAATAAAAAGTACTGAGTAATGGCTCCATGATAGCACCTAAACTAGTATGTGATTTGCATATTCATCATGATAAGCGTTTAACTGAAGTCATACAACCAACTAACATGGGAATCTTCTTGAAATTTCTAGAGGATCAATCTGATCTTCAGCCTACAACAAAACTATGAGAAAAGTAATGTACCAGATAATGTATACATTGGCTGAAGTGCCAAATTTCCCGTTACACCAAAAGAACCCAAGTGAGCTCGAAGCTTTTGTTCAGGCACCCCCTACAAGAAGTAATCTTCAAATAAAAGGGCTTGCAAAACAGGCAAGGAACCAAAATCCAAATACTTGAGTATCTCATTTCTCATAAAAACTCAAAGAACAAGTCATGCAATATCCTTATTAAGCCATTGATTGAAAGGAAATTTGAGGAAGTAAATATTCAGAGGAAAATCATGATAAAATATGTAATTGGTCAAATTAAGAACTCACTGGGAAGCAGCGCATCATATATAAAAGGGGATTGGAAGATAGGTCAAGTCCATCAACATGGTGCTGACTAAACACAGCAATGCGAACCTTCAAACATAAGAATCCAAATCTCCATCAGATTCACATATAGCAAGCAGACTTCAGGTTGTTGATAGCACTATAACTGGCATAACCCAATCTTAGTAAAATTAATAAACAAAGCAGTAGCCAAAGGAAAAAAAAAATCCCCAGCATCATGAAACAGTGTAAACAGGCCGCTTTTCTGTTTTCAGTTTAACCCTTGGAAAGAGACGAAATTCTAAAATTGAGATGTTATCAAATTCTTGTAGATATATGGTGGAGGTCTTACTATTATTTGTAAATTAATATGCAAAAAGTGGAATCATAAGAAAAAGGCAAGACACCTTAGCTGATCGAAAGATGGTGCCAGAGCTTGGTTGCAGTTCTCCAGCTATTAATTTAAGAATCGTTGATTTCCCAATGCCATTTGGCCCAACCACTACATAAATGAGGAAACAATATATCAGATTATTGCCAATATGCCTAGTAAAGTTGATACATTCAGTGCTCTAATCTTATCCGGTAGACATCAATACATATAGGGATACTGTACAGGGCCTACAGGCTGGAAAACAGAATCCTTAATAGATAGAAAATCATGCTTACTTGCAATGCGGCTGTCCAGATCTATCCCAAAATTCAGGTTCTTAAATAATAAGGGCCCCCCTGGATAACCAAATGATGCATCGCTGTGATCACATTCAATGAACATCAACATTAAGAAGTGAGCTCTTGATTGCAGTCAAAAACATCAATAGAAATAATTCAGAGGCGATTTCTTCAAAGGAATGAAATGTGAAGCATAAGATTTCAAGTTGCAGTGATTAAAAAAAATTCACAAGGCACTCCATCTTTACTATAAGAAATTACAGAAGCAGCACATACAGTAAATTCAAAATCTGAAACATGAGTAGCAAATCAAACCTGAAACTTATTATAGGGGGACCTGGTCTATCATCTGGAGTAGGAAACTCAAATTTGTAACTGCGCAACAAAAAAATTGGATTAAGTAGAGACAGGGTAAACTAAAAGAAAATTTCTATCAGATGCGTTAACCAGAATATAAATGGGAGCAATACATACTCTGGATCGTTAACAATTTCATCTACATGACCCATTCGCTCCAATGCCTGTTTAGGTCCAGGGAAAGAATGAACATGTATATGAAATAAATGAAGCACTAGAAGGGTTTAATCTTCAATTTAAAATCATCTACCATTAAACATTAAGCACCTTGATTCGTGACTGGACAAGAGATGCCCTCTTTGCATTATAACGAAATTTGTCAATGAAGGCCTGCATGAAGAAAGAATAACATTTTGCAAGTTAAACATAAGATATATAATTCAGAAATCCTAAAAATCATATATTGCATGCCAATTTTCAAAAGAGCAATGAGTTTAGGGGGAAAGATTGAAGGCTAGGGGAATTCATAAGATGGCAAATTATCAGTATATTGCAGATAGGAGATTATGAATCTAACATTCACATTATTGCAAATTTTTAGGACCTGATACTGAAATGGTGACTGGGTCTAACACAAAAGGGAGGGGTCAGTGTATGGACCAAAAGAATGAAAAGCCCCAAAACAGGTTTTTTAAATAACCAGAACAGGAAAGGGAGAATTGCATCACGTAAAGCTTCATGCACAATTTTTAGAAAACACAATTAATGGAACTAAAATATGATTTATACGTGTTCAACAATAAATGTCAAACTTTATCTTTCATTCTCAATGCTAAATCACCACAAAAATAAAAAGTAACATGAAAATGCATACAGAAAGAGAAGTGAAAGCATTGAAACAACAATGAAGATTTATTGCTTTCTTTTGCTGGGTTGAGATGAAGACCTGCATATGGGCTCTTGACCGTTCATTTGCTTCTACTGCTTTCTGTTGGTTCTTAATTTGCTCCTCCCGTGTCCTCTCAAATGTATCATAATTACCCTTGTATGAGGTCAACTTCTGTTGATGTAGATGGAGAATGTCTGTCACGACCTGAGAGACCAAAACTAAGTTACAGTAAGAAAAGGCAAAGGATAGTGGTCACCCACTAATACTAGATAAGCAGCATGAATTTTACCAGGTTCAAGAATTCTCTAGCATGGGAAACAACTATAAATGTTTTTGGCCATTTCATCAGATAAGATTCCAGCCATAGTACAGCATGAAGATCAAGATGATTCTGCAGAAAAGATTTCAAAATCATAAATCAAGTCGTACAAAATAAAATAAATTTCTCAAACAGCATATAGATATATCTCGCACTGTAGGTTCATCAAGTAGCAACAAATCAGGCTCTATAAAAAGGGCACGAGCAAGAGCTATTCTCATTCGCCATCCTCCAGAAAAAGTTTTGGTGGCCTTCTTCTGCATTTCTGGAGAGAAACTGAGGCCCTGCAAACATTCAAGGAATGCTGAGAATATACAAAGATGAGGAAAAGTGTTTTTCAATTTGTTACTGAACTACACCAAACCAGACAATAGGCTTTTGACAATAGGCTTTTGGTATTCCAGCAGCTAGTTCTTTGTCAAGTGATGCATAAGGTCACCCTTTTTTATTAAAAAAATTTGGAAAATCCTAACATTTCCCTTATTTTCAATATCAGCTAGCCAAAACCTTATTCTAGATCTATGCATTCCAGTATTAGTTAGAGGTCCAAGTCAACTGGGAACCATGACTGCCAGAAAGAAAAAGCAGAGAACTGACCGCAAGAATGGAAGCAGCACGTGCTTCTGCAGAATATGCATCAATAAACTCAAGCCTTTTGTATATTTCCTCAAGCCTTTGAGACATACCATCTTTTTCAATTGCCCCATTCTGATCTCCTTTGTGATTTTCATTTTCTCCCTCAAATTCATGTTCTCTCTTCAAGAAAACAATAAATATGTCAGCAACGCTAAAAGACTATTCACATAATTCATACCAAGCATAATAAATAAATTGTGACCATAACCTTTTCCAAATTGAAAGTTACCATCTCACCTGTTGTGCAAGTAAACGAGCTTCTTCTTGCAAAAGCTGGGTTCTCTCGATATCAGTGTTCAGAACGCATTGCAGGGCAGATGTATCATCACCAGCCACTTCTTGCTCAACATGTAAGATTTGGCAGTTTGCCGGAATACCATCAATAGCATGCATAGCCATGTGCCTGAGAAAAGTTGTTTTCCCAGTACCATTTCTTCCAACAAGGCCTGCAAACAAAAACTATTATCTAGTAGATAACAACTTCAAGAAACCCAATTTAACAGATATTATATTCTTTCTTATTTTCTTTAATTTCTCCTTTTCTGTTTTTGACATTAGTGCAAAATATCTCGTGGAAAATGAGAGAAAACAAACCATAATGCCTTCCAAAAGAAAGTGTAACTGAACCATCTACAATGAGATCACGACCACCCACTGAGATATTGAAGTTTTCCATATGAATATCCTTGACATTTGGCCCACTGCCAGTATCATGATTCACACATACAACAGGCATGCCAGCTCTAACTGCTTCCATTTCTGCTAGATGCATTTGGTATTGTGCCTGTTGAATTAGAAAGAGTTAAATGTGTAAACTAAACTAATATGCTGGATCATATATCATACAGAAACAGTGAGTTGTCAACAAAACTTAATATCTGATAGAACTTCCCAAATTAAAATAAAACAAAACCAAATTATGTAAAGCAAAAGTTTAGAAGAAGCACCTTGTATAATAAACATCAAAATGAAAGATGAGTATTGCCATGTGTGATTAACTAGCTCGCTATTGGAGTAACACAATTACAGGATAAGGTAAAATTTTACCTCTCTTTGGCGCTCGTCCTTTCTCTTTCTCCTTTCTAGCTTTGCACGGTCACGCTCAGATAGCACAGGACCATCCATCACCTCAGGCTTCTTCTTTGGAACCTCCTCATCCATTCCATCATTCATTCTTAAGGGTGTTGTAAGGCTCCGAACTGCAGGTTTTGCTTTTACCAACCCATGCTTCCCAAATTTTTCAGATAGCTTGCTACAAACCTATCATAAATTCCAAAAACGATAGAAAAAGGGAAATGAAGAGTAAAGCCAGACACTCACCGTGTACATTACATATGTATATCCACTTCCGAATAAAAAAAGGCCTATATAAAATTTGTTATATATAACTAAATAGCTTAATAAAGGTTTGACAACCAAACCCTACAACAAGAAGCAAATAAAGCACTGCATTCCTATTAATATCTGAGTGTTACTCCCCAATCCAATTTGTTTTCATTTCTCTACATAGTTTCAGCTACATGGAGGCTATCCACCAGTAAAAAGACTAATGAAACCAATCGTATAGCAGCTAAAAACGCCTTTTCTAAAATAAAGAAAATTGAATAGCAGAACCAAAGAAATGCAGCAAGCAAAAATTGAAAGCTCTTTACCAGACGGCACTCATCGAAGTCGGAGACGCAGCCGGCACCAACTAGGAGTTCGCCTATAGCGTCAACGGCTCCCTCACCTTCCTCGCCGAAATCGAAGTCATCATCAGCGAGGACGTTAACGATGTAGTCGATAATTGGCTGATCCACATCCTGGACTCGGCGGCCGAGCACCTCGTGCACCACTGAGCTGGCCACTTCAGTCATGGCCGAATCCTCGAAACAAAGAAGAAAACGGTACTTCGGTTGCAGAGACGGGAAGTGGGCAAAGGTTAAACAACTCAATCGAGAGAAACAGGCACAGAGGAGAGCGCCTTAGCTTAGCTCTATGGATGCACGTCGTCGTATTACAGACTGGAAGGGTTTCGGTAGCTTGCGCACACCATAAGGGCAATTGCATTGAATGCCACGTAGGACTACTAAACAGAACCCGCATATCAATTCTCTTCTATCAAAAACCTAGCAACACTATTTTTTACGGACTCGTTTAATTATTTTATTATTAAATATTTTTATTTAAAAAATAATTTTAATATAATAAATTTATTTATATAAAAAATTATAATTTATTAATAAAAATAAATATTAATTTTAGTTTTAATAATTAATTTGAAAAAAATTATTTAAATTTATGATAATAATTTTAAAAAAATAATTTATTTATTTATAAAATAAATTACTAAATAATAATTATATTAATTAAAAATAACAATATAATAATTATAAAAAAACAGATTACATAAAATTTAAACTTAAATTTAAACTACAGAATTATATAAAATTTAAATTAAAATTAAAAAAAATATAATTAAATTAATTTTTTTAATTATACATAAAATTTATTTTTTTAACTTAAAAAATAAATTTAATTTTTTTAATTTTACAAAAAAATTTATTAATTTTTTTTTAATTAAAAAAATTTAAAAAAAAAATAAATTAAGTGCACCGCACCCGATTTCTCTACTGTTGTATTTGAAAATTCAAATCGATCTACTACTTTACCTTTTTATTACTGTACCGTAGCAGCTTTTCATTGATCCAAAATTTTCTATTTTCGTTCCACTGCACTAGATTTCTCGTCTGTGTTTGAAGATTCAAACCGGCCTACTACTTTGTCTTATTCTTTTCTACCGCACCAATTTTCTGCGTTGGAATGCTTTTTCTGCATCCAACTCTACGGCCTAATAATCCACAGCCACCTTCATACCAGAGAAAGAGGCCCAAATTCTTTTGACGATTTGGGCTTAAGACGTCTGTTGAGAGATGAGCTTTTTTTTTATTACGGCACGCGTGAGGCACTGCCGCTTGGAATATTCTGAGGCAGGTGGATGCTCTCGTGGCTTCCCTAGGCTCACAGTTATGTGGAGGCTGTGGTTGCTTAAGTGGATTTGGATATGGCAAGCTAGTCTCACAGTTCTCCATGCTCATAAGAACTCTAGTTTGTGCTCCTCACACGTCTTGTTCAAATTGCGGTCCTCACCACTCCCAGGTTCATTGTCTTTTTCGTTGTATGGTTGTAGCTCACAGGACATTTCTGCGATTGGCTGCCACCAATCTTGATTACTCATAGCAACTACTCTAACTGGTAGTAAATTTTTTGCTGTGATCTGCATAATCAATAGCCTTATTTGATATGCACACAGGACATGCAAATGTGCTTTTCATTTCATAAATATCCAGGTTAAAAAGTGGAAAGGCGTAGCCTAGTACTACATTTTGCATGAACACAGCTTGATGAATTGGAATGGGAAATCCAACTGCATGCAGGTCCATCGGCCCTTGAAAATGCAGACAACAAGTAAAGCACTTTCTTACATTGTCAAGACCCTATATGATCGTGAATATAAGCTGATATGAGGATGCATGGATTTGCGTAATTCCCCTGTATGCAGGGCTGAAAAGGAAAAAAAAAACTGCAGCACAGATCTCAAAGCAAGATATCAATAAACAGCACCGACAAATAATAGAACTACAAAAACGTCATTATTATCACTCATCATTATTATATTTTTCTTTACACGTGATTATTATTTAGTTATGTTAATGACAATTAGTAAGAATAAATGAATTTTTTAATCATAAAATTTGAATTCAAATCTCACCAAAAACAAAAATTACATAGCTGGGCTGCAAGATTGTTGCTGCTTAAGTTTAACCCATGTTTCTCTAGATGTTGTGGATGTTATTTACGTGCGACTCTCTCTTCTTCTTCTTCATCTGCTGCTGTCGCCTGCTGTGTACTACCTAAGAAAGAGTAAGAGTTCAATCTTGCACTTATTTCCATTTATCATGCGTTCATGATTATGATCAGTTGTTTTTATTGTTCATTTCAAAGATTTAGAGATGAGGCTGTTGAAAGTAGCAACCTGTAATCTGAACCAATGGGCAATGGATTTTGACTATAATTTGAACAACATAAAGGCCTCCATAGCTAAGGCTAAAGTAGCTGGTGCCGTTATTAGACTCGGTCCTGAGCTTGAAATCACCGGTTATGGCTGTGAAGATCATTTCTTGGAACTTGATACTGTCACTCACTCGTAAGTTTCTTCTACATTCTTATTTTTGCAAGAAAGATGACGAGTCTACAAGGTTACGGAAGTGTGTTTGTCATATGTGTGTCGTTGCTCTTGATGAAGGATTTGATCTTTTGAACTGATGATCTTGATAATTATGCAAAAATGAGCAGATGGGAATGCTTGAAAGAAATTCTTGTTGGTGACTGGACGGATGGAATATTATGCAGCATAGGAATGCCAGTTATCAAGGGATCAGAACGTTACAATTGCCAAGTTTTATGTATGAACAGAAAGATTATAATGATACGCCCAAAGATGAGACTTGCAGATGGTGACAATTCAATGGAGCCGCGATGGTTCAAGCCATGGAAACAGAAATATCAGTTAGTGGATTTCCAGCTCCCTACTGAAATTACAGAAGCAACATCACAGAAATCAGTACCATTTGGATATGGATACATTCAATTTTTGGATACGTAAGATTGATTTTTATTTTGATATGCTTAACGATATAGATGGGCAAGGTCAGATTTTTTTTTTTTTTTTTTATGTCCTCTTTTAGATCTATTGCTGCTGAAGTTTGCAAAGAGCTGTTTTGCCCTTTCCCTCCTCATGATGATCTGGCACTTAATGGAGTTGAAGTTTTCATGAATGCGAGTGCAAGTATACACCAAGTGAGAAAGGCACTAGATTTTCGTTTCCGTGCTTTGATAGGTGTTACTCGTCGCCTTGGAGGAGTCTACATGTATAGCAATCAGCGAGGATGTGATGGCAGTCGCCTTTACTACGGTACGCACTATACAGAGCCTTACTCTTTGTTTGGATTGAGAGAAATGTGGAGAAAGAAAAGAAAAGAACAGAAAAGAAATTTTATTCCTGAAATCCCTGTAAATAACCCAAAATATTTCCATTCCAAATTGATAGGAGATGAAGAGAAACTGAGTGTTATTTAAGGATGCTTTTCAAAATGTTGTTGTAAATAGTTTGTCTATTGCAGACGGATGCTCTTGCATTCTTGTAAATGGAGAAGTGGTGTCCCTAGGCTCACAGTTTTCTTTGAAGGATGTTGAGGTTGTGGTTGCTCAAGTTGATTTGGATGCGGTATGTTATGCTTAAATATCTATAATTTGAATCACTATCAATGGATTTTGGAATTAGCATAGGGTTATATACTCGAAATGAATGAGGACTTGAAGTGAAAAATCATAAATCATGAACATCTAGCATTTCAAAACCTGCTTTGTCCACTAGTCTATTGCGCGATGGCAGGTTGCTGCTAAAAGAGGCTCTGCAAGTATTTTTCGACAAGAAGCAAGTGGGAAAACCAGAATGTCATCAATATCAGTACCATACAAACTATGTCAACCTTTTAACCTGCAAAAGCCCATTTCTAACCCTATTAAGGTTTGTTGCGATACAAAACTAGATAGACTGTTTAATCGAGTTGATTAATCTTTCCTCTTTGTCAGTTGTTCTGGTTTGCTAAAATTGGCCCTGATTATTTCTCATAGATCAGTGCTTACTCTCTTGAGGAGGAACTAGCTTTGGGCCCCGCTTGTTGGCTGTGGGACTACTTAAGAAGAAGTGGTGCTTCTGGATTTTTGCTTCCTGTTTCTGGTGGAGCTGATAGTTCTTCTGTGGCTGCTATCGTTGGCAGCATGTGCCAACTTGTTGTCAAAGGTCAGCTCTACGAAGTTCACGTATTATCTAATTCTGAATTTTTTCCCTTTTCATTCCCAATCAAATCTCAACTTATTAATCTAGAGGTATATAATTCTTCATGCTATATCATCCATCTTTTAGTATGAGGGAGTGAACTGATATTTTGAATTTATTACTTAAGTTTTGGCTGCGAGACGTAGAAAGGCTCTCGTCCCATCTTAGGAAGCTGGTAAAATTTGTCCTTGCAATCTTATAATTGAATTTGCAGAGATAGCAAATGGGGATGAACAAGTCAAAGCTGATGCAATGCGAATTGGGTGTTATACCAATGGGCAATTTCCTACAGACAGCAAAGAATTTGCAAAGTGCATATTTTACACTGTATTCATGGGGTCTGAAAACAGGTTGGAAGGCATAGCAGACAGGGTTATGCTTCATCAATTTTTTCCCATTGTTTGATATGACATTACATTGCCAAGTCCATTTTTTCCAGTTCTGAAGCTATGAGAAAACGGGCAAAGGTTCTGGCAGATGAGATTGGTTCCTGGCATCTTGATGTTTCAATAGACATTGTTGTTTCTGCACTCTTATCAGTCATTCAAACACTTATAGGCAAGAAAACAATCAACAAGGTAAAAGGAGTAGTTACAAAGAGTAAGAAGCTCTTTCTATTGTTCTCTGATGACTTTTGAAGTTTTAAGCAATGCAAGATTGCCATTTGAATAAGGTAAAAATCATTATTCTTGTTGTGATTTAGTTAATCTTGATTCCTTTTCACAGGAAGAGGGGAATTCTGATGTTGAGAATCAAGGGTTACGGAACATTCAAGCGCGAATCAGAATGGTACTAGCATTAACATTAGCTTCAGTCTTGCCTTGGGTTCGTAAGAAATCAGGGTTTCATCTTGTTTTGAGCAGCTCTAGTATGGATAAAGAATTGAGTGGTCAACTAACAAAGGTACCCATTTATCTTATTCAGTAAATTTGATTTCTCCATCATTTTGGTCCAGTGCAGATGGATTCCTCTTTTAAAACTGGTCTCTTAACACTCCTAATTAAGATATGACCAACCTTTGATCTGTCCATAATATTCCCTAAGCTGAGTTCACTTTTTGTTTCTTTTGCAGTATGGTTGTAGCTCAGCTGATATAAATCCAATTGGAAGCATCAATAAGCAAGATATTCAGGCATTTCTGAGATGGGCTGCCACCAATCTTGGTTACTTATCGTTGGCAGACATTGACGGGGCTTTACCAACTGTCAGTAAAATTTTTTTTGTTGTGATTTGCATAATGAATAGACCATTTGCTATGCATACAGGATGTGGAATGTACTTTCTTTTTTGCATGAAACAGCTTGATGGCCCGGAAAGGGGAATGACATCTGAGGAACTTTCTGTATTTGGGAAGTGGAGAAAAAATTTCCGATATGGTCCAGTATCAATGTTTAAGGTGTGGCTTTTTGCCCTTCGTCTCTCAAGAATGAAAGGCTTATGATATTCAAAGACTTGTTCTATGCTTAATAAAACATACATTGATTGTTACAGAATCTCTGCCACAAGTGGGGTTCGACATTGACGCCATTAGAGATTGCTGATAAAGTGAAGAAATTCTTCGAGAACTACTCGCTTAATCGGCACAAAATGACTGTCTTAACACCTTTCTACCATGCTCAGGTATCTCCAAGTCCAACAGTGACATTCAGAGACTAACTATAGTGTTGTTATTCAATGAACATGCAATTATAATCGATCCAATTTCATGCAGAGTTACTCACCAGATGATAATAGATGTGATCTTCGTCAGTTTCTGTACAATACAAGATGGTCCTATCAATTCCGTAAGATTGATGAAATTGTTCAGGACTTGGATGTTGATGAAGTTGGTAACCAGGAAAACATTTGAGCTTCTTGTGGCTGATCACATGGCAGCAGGCTAACAAGGCAACAGTAAAAGCTTGCATTTGAGCTAATTGTTTAGAAATTAATCATAATCAATTATTCATAATTCCTTTCCTGATGTACTTCACGAAGTTTTTGAAAAATAAATATACAATTATAAGTTAATATATATATTAAAATTTTGGCAGAGTAGTTTCGATCTTTTAAATTTGTTGCAATTTTCAAGATTTAGAGATGAGGCTGTCGAGATTAGCAACCTCTAATCTGAAGCAGTGGGCAATGGATAATTTGAACAACATAAATGATTCCTATTCTATGAGAAAACGAAAGAGAAGAAGCTGATGGAAAAATAATCAATACCCAGTTGGACACGTATCAAATTCCCCAACGTGTCAAAAATGCCCAAATTGTTATGACTTCTGGCCAAACCCGCCCCAGGGTCCAGGAACCGGATTTCAAACACCGTTAAAGTCAAATTGAATCAAATGCAGCGTCTCAAAATTTTCCTATATAAAGCATTGGAAGTCCCTCCAAATTTCCCATTATCGAATCCAATTCCAACGATTCTAAGCAAACGAGGCCACAGATTTCTCTTCCTGTTCGCCGAGGCCTAGAGCCCACTATATAGCCCTCAAATTTCGTCTCCGTAACCAAAAAAATCGCCTTTTCTGAGGATTAGAAGATGAGGCTGTTGAAGGTAGCTACTTGTAACTTGAACCAGTGGGCAATGGACTTCGACTGCAACTTAAAGAACATTAAGGAATCCATAGCTAAGGCCAAAGAAGCCGGTGCGGTCATTAGACTCGGCCCTGAGCTTGAAATTACTGGCTATGGCTGTGAAGATCATTTCTTGGAGCTTGACACTGTCACTCACGCGTAAGTTAATTAAGCTTTCATTTTTAATCGATAATTATGTAATTGTGTTTCATCGAGTGACTGTGATTTTGACTGCAGATGGGATTGCTTGAAAGAAATTCTGCTCGGGGATTGGACAGATGGGATATTGTGCAGCTTCGGGATGCCGGTTATTAAGGGATCAGAGCGTTACAATTGTCAAGTTTTGTGTTTGAACAGGAAAATTATAATGATACGCCCAAAAATGTGGCTCGCTAATGATGGTAATTACAGGGAGCTTCGATGGTTCACTGCGTGGAAGCAAAATGATCAGCTTGTGGACTTTCATCTCCCAAATGAAGTTTCAAAAGCTATAAATCAGGACTCAGTGCCTTTTGGTTATGCTTTCATTCAGTTTTTAGATACGTAAGCAATAAAGATTATATTGATTTGCTATTTTTGGTATACTGATCAGCTGCTTAGCAAGAAGCTAATACCGTCATTCTGTTCCTTAGAGCTGTTGCTGCTGAAGTTTGTGAAGAACTTTTCACCCCTATCCCTCCTCATGCTGAGCTTGCACTTAACGGGGTTGAAGTGTTTATGAATGCGAGTGGGAGTCACCACCAATTGAGGAAGCTTGATCTACGTCTACGTGCTTTTATAGGTGCTACTCATACCCGAGGAGGAGTTTACATGTACAGTAATCACCAAGGATGTGATGGGGGCCGCCTTTATTATGGTATATAAATGGTCTTTGTTGTGCATTTATTAATCTTTTGCTTATCTCAAAAGTCTCCAATACGTTTTCGATCAAGCATTACACTTTATTGTGTTTTCTGGTTTGCCCTCTTTTCCTTTTGTAACTATCCTTTTGTTAAATGCGTCAGCATGTTAATAATTTCCTTGTCGCAGATGGATGTTCTTGCATCGTTATAAATGGGGAAGTGGTTGCTCAAGGATCACAATTTTCTTTAAGGGACGTCGAGGTTGTAGTTGCTCAATTAGATCTGGATGCGGTATGCTCTATACTTTGAACTTGTTTTGTTTGAACTGTCAACGAAATTTTCTTGATGCAACTTTTTAACATTTTGGAACTTATCACTGTTATATTTTCATTGTTGCTTTTAAGATTTGGTTCTGATACATCTGGTCTATTATTTGATGGCAGGTTGCTAGCCTAAGAGGATCTATAAGTAGTTTTCAAGAACAAGCGAGTTGCAAAAGCAGAGTATCTTCAGTAGCAGTGCCATACAATCTCTGTCAGCCCTTTAACCTGCAAATGTCCCTTTCTAGCCCCCTTAAGGTTTGTTCTTTATGCAACACTATTGTTCAATCAAGATTACTTGATGTGACACCCCAAATTTTTGCCACTTCTTTACATTTCTTAGTGAAGTTTGTGCTTGAAACAACTATCCCTATTGCCCTTATCCGATGCAATTTTTGAAGTTATGAAATTCCCCCTTTTTTTTCCTTGTATTTCTTGTGACTTAATATTTGCTGGTGCTTTAGAATAGACGTGGCACACTGTTATGTACTTCCTATTGCAAATCCATGTAGAAAGATGGAAACATGGCTTAGCAATGAATTAAAATTTCTGTAAAAATATTGTTTGCAATAGAACAATTGCTGCAGTGCTCTTTATTTGCTTGATATAGTAAAGACCAACTACAGAAGATAAACATGCAGCTGAGATCTTGTTATCTTTATTATCAATAAACTTTTGGTTTCCTTGTATGTGAAAATTATTATGTCTCAGCAATCCTTTGTATAAACTAATCAATGAAATATATGGCATTTGTAAGTCAACCACCAAAGTTGCTAAATTAACCAATGATTTATGATCTGTAGATCAACTATCATTCTCCTGAAGAGGAAATAGCCTTTGGCCCTGCTTGCTGGCTGTGGGACTATCTAAGAAGAAGTGGAGCTTCTGGATTTCTGCTTCCTCTTTCCGGCGGAGCAGATAGCTCCTCTGTGGCTGCTATTGTCGGCTGCATGTGCCAACTTGTTGTAAAAGGTCAGTTTTGTAAAGTTAATGTGTTGGCATAGTGCTCTAGTACTGTATCTCAGTTTTTTCTTATTATCAACCTATGAGCAACTTATAAATCCAGGGGCCTGCAGTAAACTGAGTTGAACGGATGCTATTAATCCTTGAATGCTATGGCCATAAACTAACTGATCTAAGGCGCTAGATAGAACGTTAGTTGACTACTCAAGTAGCCAGAGTTGTCAATATAGAGAACCTCATAATAAGCACTGAATTAGTACCCAAGTTAACAAGCTAAGTACAAAACGGATCTTTATAGCTAGTCCAAACTAACGAGTGATAATTACTTGGATCAATGAGGTGTAGTACCTAGTCATGGTCCTTGAAAGTGAGGCCATAGGAGGAGAATTTGGAAGAGATAATAGGAGGAAGGATTCAGAGACACTCTCCTGTCTATTTTTAATCAGTTTGATAAATTCTTAGAAAGATTTTCTGGTGAAGTTGATATTGTTTGAGAGCCTTGAATCTATTGTTTATGATGCTGGTAGGAGGAGCACAATATGTGTAGAGATATAAAGGCCTATTCCTACTCTACTATCTGTAAGTATGAATCTCGACATTATTGTTCATTTGTTGGCCACATTGCTTGCAGACATTGCAAATGGTGATGAACAAGTCAAAGCTGATGCAATACGAATTGGACATTACACCAATGGGAAATTTCCTACTGACAGCAAAGAATTTGCAAAGCGCATATTTTATACTGTATTTATGGGGTCTGAAAACAGGTTGGTAATTGTATCAAAGACAACCACTCGACTGTTCAATTATTTTTTATATTGCTAAATAAAGAACTTCTCTGTTTTTAGCTTGTTTGCAATCATATTAATTTGCAGTAAAATGGTTTGTTTTCTGCAGTTCTGAAGCCACACGACAGCGGGCAAAAGTTCTAGCAGACGAGATTGGTTCATGGCATCTTGATGTTTCAATAGACGGTGTTATTTCTGCATTGTTATCCTTGTTTCAAACTCTAACTGGAAAGCGACCACGTTATAAGGTAAAAGGTTATTATAAAGTATCCCCTCCGCCAAAAAAAAATCAGCATTTTTTCTCTGCATCATATTATTTTTTGGATAGAAAAAAATAAGTTTGTGAGATAAGGTGGTTCTTTTAGATTCTCTGGGAGCTTTAGCTTCAAGAGCTTCTCTACGAGTTATGGTTCTTAAAGCATTATTTAGCCTGATTGGAGGGTATTACTTTCTCAGTCTTGTTTTCATGCTTTTGCTTCTAATTGTGTGTAGGTCTTCATAGGAGGACAACTTATCCTCTGCATATATTGGACTCTACTTTCATATATATATAATATACTTCCCCAAAGCCATTCTTTTCCTTTTTTTATTTGAGTTTTTTGGGTGTTTCAATCATTGTATAGTTGCCTGATTTAGGGTGAGCTCATCAATATTTGTATTGAACTTTTTGATCTTTTTTTTCCACAGTTAGATGGTGGTTCCAATACTGAGAACCTAGGGTTGCAGAACATTCAAGCTCGAATCAGAATGGTGCTAGCATTTATGTTAGCCTCACTCTTGCCTTGGGCTCATAATAAACCAGGATTTTATCTTGTTCTGGGTAGCTCTAATGTGGATGAAGGATTGCGTGGTTACCTGACAAAGGTAGTACTCATTTTACTAACTGGATAAGTTGTATTTTGGTTCAAAGCCAAATTGCTTTCTTTGTTAGCAAAAACATTTTAAACCATTTAATTTTGTATATTGCCTCAAGTATGTTGTTCAATTTTTCAAAGTTGTTTTAAAAAATTAAGTAGGTTTAATTTTACTTGTGATCAAGAAATTACTATACAGCCATTAGCCGTGAATTTATATCAACAAAATACTATGCTTGATTTTCTTTTCAGTAAAGTCACTTTCCACTGTTTAAAGAACTGTAACCACTTTTATTGCGTCCACAAAGTTAGTACTAGAATCAGTTTTTGTATTTTCAGAATATTAAAAAAAAACTTGGTTCTGATATAAAAATATCAGTTATGGTCTTAAACAAAACCATAGGTGAATGATTTTGTTGATACAGGTAGAAGCTTAATGACTATATTAAGATCGGGTGATGAGTTCCCATGGATGAAAATAAGCCAGATTGGTTGTGGGCATTGGTTTTGTTTGATGATTTTTTTCCCACATGAAATTGATGTGATCT
>CAOGCB010326055.1:0-11263 GCA_948266635.1 Cnidoscolus chayamansa
TATGATGTTGTGGTGAATGCTCTTAAAATCAACTTAGATTCACTTCCAGGCAACATGCACCAACATGAGTTTGTTGGACCATCAATTACCACTAGGAAGAAGATAAAAAAGTGATCTGATGGATTTGTGTCAGATCATTATAGTTGATAATAAATAATAATCCTCATTTTCTACGATTCTCTCTTTTCCTTTTTCTTT
This sequence comes from Cnidoscolus chayamansa, assembly GCA_948266635.1. Taxonomy (NCBI): domain Eukaryota; kingdom Viridiplantae; phylum Streptophyta; class Magnoliopsida; order Malpighiales; family Euphorbiaceae; genus Cnidoscolus; species Cnidoscolus chayamansa. The sequence goes on from CAOGCB010326055.1 coordinate 199, forward strand.
GCCTTGACCTAATATTCCCAGACATCATGTCAAGCTCTCACCACCAGGACTTCTATTTTTCTTTTCTTCCAAACACGAGAAACTTGGGAATGGGAACTTCAGTTACTGATATGATATGGCAGAAAACAAGAGAATAAAAGCGAACTAATACATTGTCTCGACCCCGTTTTTGCTATTTGTCTGTTTGAGTCGCCCCATAGAACCCATCTTTTTAACCTTTGACACTTGATTAATTTTATGCCATAAAAAGTTTTATAGATAAAGTATGGAGAAAAGACCAAGAAAAAACAGCAGTAAGAAGAATACAGCAACCAGGGCAGTAGATTTATATCTATCTTATTACCCTTTGATAAATTGACAAGTTGAAATTAAAAAAGAAAAGAAAAAGAAAAAGAAAACCAATTAGATAAGAAGGGTACTGACAAAGTGGACATGACTTAATCCCTGGCTTGCGGGCTGAGTTGGTTGATGGCATATCGAAGAGGAGGGAAAACAAAGGCACCTGATACTATGTAGTGTCTAACCATAATCTTCTCCTCTCATTTTCACTGAATTTTGCTTTTCGTGGCAAATAGCTTTGGAATACATACAAGCTTTGAGCTTGAAGCAACCCATACCAGAAAGAATGTCTTTTGATTTTAGTAGATTTGGCATTACTATCGCCCGTAATTAAATGTCAAATGAAACTTATGAGAATTATTGAGTTAGAGAATGAGTAACTATTTGCACAAGTTTCAAATATAATTTACTTCATCATATTTTCAAATCAAATTGAATATATATACATATATATCCTAAGAAAATTATTATAGATATTTAAAAAACAGTTTAAAAAATTATTTTAATAATCTTGTGATTAAAATTTTTAATACTTTCTAAAAACGTTTTAAGGATAATATAAAGTAATCTAAACAAAAATTCAAACTAAATTCTTTCAAAGAAACCTTTTTGAAGCGAACCCAATTCACTTCCAGCTTCCTTTTATATGAAAGTAATATCAAATGGGAAAAGCTTTTATAGTCAAACTACTTCCAGTGTCAGCCTTCTTGCAGAAAATAGAAACCATCAACGATTTTCACCTCAATACTTAATTAAGCTGCAGCTTATTCTTTATATATATGTTTTAGTCAACAACATGTCAGCATTACAAAGAAATAATCATCAAGAATCTTTTATAATACATATGATTAAGAAAAACATGTTCGATTAATGGTGATATATCATGTCTTGGCGACGTAATTGACCATGTTCCAAGGCATCCTGCTTTGAGCAAACGAGCAAAGGCAATGGTGCGTGAAGCAGTCCCTTCAACATCTTGCTGAAGGGATAGAGAGATAAATAGATTAGCACAGACAGGGTAGCGATATGGTGTTATTGCTATATACGAAGATGAGTAACAATTAAACCCCAAAATTTGGAGATATTTTGTCGTTCTTGATTGTCTATGCAAATCTTACAAGCCCATGTGTTAGATTCTCGGGCTATAAGTAGGCTAATCTTTTTGCAGTACCCCATAGTGTACAGCTTTAAACGTTATAAGAATAGTAACCACATGAGCCCCCTACTACACATGAACAGCTCCATTTGCTGATTATGTCTTCCAAACAGAACAACTTGCCTAAAGCTAGTGCACACTTCCATTCCTATATATATCTATCTACGGCTCCAAGGTTAAGTGACAGGACGGCAAGAGAGAGAGAGAGAGAGACACCTTAATCCTTGAAACATCTTCTGCCTGTCTTCTCACTTTCTCTCTTCATTAATGGCTTCCATCCCTCATTTCCACTTCGATTATCAGTTTTCTCCTGAGGAACTCTCAGATGTTACGTCGGTAATTGCTCAAGAAAATTATGATGCTACATTTGCTAGCACTTTTACTGCCACAACTTCATGTGATGCAATGTTGGGCCATGAGCAGAATCATTCAAGTTTGTATGATAATTATGGTGGGCTTGAGGGGTTTCCAGTAGAATCTGATATCTTGTCGCGAGTTGCAATGACGAGAACCCCTTTCACTGGGCAATTTGGGGTTTCCAAGTTGGCTATTCCCTCATCGATGGACTTCAAAATGGGTTTTGGTGGCATTGCCAAAATTCAGAACTTTGGAAGTGGATTTCAATATTCGGATAATTTTGAGTATGGAGAGAATTATTGTGGGTTTATGCAAAATTGCAAGTCTGAATGCTCTGATTCTGGAGAAAATTGGGTACGTATTTCTTCCATCTCCGAGCCCTAGTCCATTTAGATGCTGATTGTTTTTAATTTTATTATAGAGAATTCAATGCAATCAAATGCCAGACATGGAACACACCAACATAAAGGTAGGCCGCTATACAGTGGAAGAAAGGAAAGAAAGAATTCTAAGGTTCTTGAAGAAGAGAAACCAAAGGAACTTCAATAAGACCATAAAGGTCTCTGCTCTATCTACCCATTACTTTTTTTTTATTATTTTTATTTTCATGTTGCCTGTTATTTCATAATCAGCCCTTTATTTAGAATGTTGCATTTCCCTTACCGTTGCTATGGATATGTGCACACACAGTATGCTTGTCGGAAAACCTTAGCTGACCGGAGAGTTCGTGTCCGAGGAAGATTTGCAAGGAACAATGGACTATGTGAAGACGAAAAAAATGGTGGGGAAAAAAGTGACAATACTCTCCATGAAAAAGAATCATATAGCAATGATGCCGTCCAGGTAATACTAATTATCCATCATCAACACCTACATCAATTAATTAATAGTAATTTTTATCAACAAGGGATGACTTATGGCTGTCATTATAATGAGTTTCTTGTGGTTTTTTTTGCAGATGAAGAATGAAGATGATGATTGGCTGCAAGAGGCTGTAGCAAGTCTAATGTATGTACCTTATATTGCTGGGTGACAATTCAATAATCACGTGGAGATGGATAATGCAACAGATAGATAAAAGAGCGTCGGAAGATGACTAGCTAATCTAGGGTTTGACTCTTTTTCACATTAGCAATGACATGAAAAAGCTTTGGAACAAATTTACATTGTAATTATAATATTGAAGGCGTCTTGGGATTTTTTTTATGTGCCCAATTCAATTTCCTGTATATGATTTTAATTAATAATTACTTTGATTTAACTGAATTGGGTTTATTAAATTATCTTATTTTAATTCATCTTCAATGATTAATTTCATACATTTTTGTGGCAGTGGCAAGTTTCAAATATAATCATTCAAATAGGTTATTGAAGAAATTTGGAGCCATTATTCCATATGGTGGTATCAAATCTTTGTTAAAGATCCATGAAAACCATAAACTTAGAATCTTTCTGCATGTGATAGTCTATATATCTTTGTAAAGATGATTTGATATTACTTGACATAAGCCTCTATATATATTTAGTTGAATAATTCTTGATATTTGTCAAATCAGTGTTGTGTAAGCTAATTTTATCCTCTCGCATTGAATATTAACCCCTTACTTCTATAGAAATATTGATAATGTTTTAGCATAAGCATATATATATATATATATATATATATATATATATATATATAAATGTGTAAACACAGGTTTTTTAGATGGCCATAATTTTCAAATTGAATGGAGATGAGGATTTCTGTTTCATTTTCGTAATAATTATATGCAGAGTGGGGGGTCCAAGATGGTGAAAGAAACATATACTTTATAATATTCCAATTATATATGCAATATTCTATACAATTCTATTTCTATGTTAATCTAATAAGCTTTCACACACTATCCCAACTCTAAGATTTCCTAAGAAGCACATTTCATGATGTATTTTGATTTAAAGCTTCCACTTTTATATGTACAGAAAAGAAAAAAAAAAAAAAGAATTGCAGAAGCAGAAGCAAATGGGTGTCACAAGTAAGCATTCTGACAATCGCAAGAAAGCACTATGTACAAGCCCATGCATGTTTTAGATTCTTGGGCTATAAGTAATTTTAGCAGTACATAATAGTGCACAGGTTTGAAGTGTGTAAGAATGATAATCACATGAATACTATCCTTTATTGCTCATCACTTTCACACTTCATTCTCCATCTATCTATCTTTCTTTCTTTCTTTCTTTCTTTTGACTTTACCATGACACCAAAATCTGGAGAAACCCTAATATTAATAAACTTTAAATTGCATGATATTAAATTCATTTCAGAATATATAAAAATCATGGATTCAATTCTTAAAGAAGTTTAAATATAAACAAGAAATACTTCTGCATTATAACCATGTAAGTGATATTTCACACGTAATTAACATATATAACAGTTTCAAAGGCAAGTAAAACAAATGAACAAAAAAAGGTTATATATATAATGATTATGGTTGAAGATATATATAAAAAAAAAAATTTAACAAATAGTAATTAATAATGATATACAGATATAGAAGATGGGTAAGTAATGGTATATAGTAGTAGTTGCAAAGTTAGAAAGAGAACGCGTTTACAGCTTAATAGAACAAGCTGATAACATAATAATATAGCTAATCAAACACTGTGTAGAGTTCAGTTAGACACGAACAGGTTCACTTGCTAATTATGTCTTAATGGGTACCTATTTCTGTTACCATGACAATTTCAGTTAGAACAACTTTGCCTAATGCTGATGCTCTCTTCCATTCCTAAATATATATATATATATATATATATATATATACACATATATCTAAAACCCCAAAGGTAATTAAGTGAAAGGACAGATCACAAGGCAAAAGGGAGAAAGACAGAGAGCTAAACCTTAATTCTTATACCATCTTCTGCCTGCCCTCTTCATTAATGGATTCCGTCCCTCATTTCTATTCCGATTACCAGTTTTCTCCTGAGGAATTCTCAGATATTACGTCGGTAATTGCTCAAGAAAATTATGGTGCTACATTTGCCAACACTTCTACAATGTTGGGCCATCCGCAGAATCTTCGCAGTTTACATGAGAATAATGGTGGGCTTGATTGTTTCCAAGTCGAGTCTGATATCTTGTCTCGGGTTCCAATGACGACAACCCCTTGCAATGGGAAACTTGGGGTTTCCCAGGTGGTTGTGCCCTCATTGATGGACTACGGTAAAATGGATTTTAATGGCATTGCCAAAATTCAGAACTTAGGAGGTGGATTTCAATATTCGACCTGTGAGTATGGAGAGGATTGTTGTGGTTTTCCGCAAAATGGCAAGTTTGTCTGCCCTGATTCTGGAGAAAACTGGGTATGTATAAATATACATGTAAAGGTTTCTGTGTGTTTGAATGCGCATATGTAATTTAGGTGCTGATTATTTAAAATTTTTTAATATTAGAGAACTCAATGCAATCAAATGTCATCCATGGAACCCTCCAAAACAAAGGTTGGGAGATATACAGCGGAAGAAAGGAAAGATAGAATTCTAAGGTACCTAAAGAAGAGAAACCAAAGGAATTTCAATAAGACCATCAAGGTCTTTCTCCCTCTCCCTCCCCCTTCTTTTTTTTTTTTTTTTATATATTTCATAATTTGCCCTTTTCTTACAAGGGTGCGTTTCCCTTACAATTTCTATATATATATATATATATATCTGTAAACACAGTATGCTTGTCGCAAAACCCTAGCTGATCGGAGAGTACGTGTCCGAGGAAGATTTGCAAGGAAAAATGAACTATGCGAAGAAGAAAACGTTGGGAAGAAGAGTGAGAATCCTCTCCAAGAAAAAGAATCATATAGAAATGATGCCTTGGAGGTATACGCCAATATTAACCTATATCAATTAATTAATACTGTTATTTTTTTTTTATCAATAGGGATGGCTCATGTAATGATGTGTTTATTATGGATTTTGTAGAAGGAGAAAGAAGATGGTGATTGGTTGCAAGAGGCCTTAGCAAGTCTAACATATGTACCACACATAGCTTAGTGACTTGATTAACAAGTTGTGTAAAAATAGGCTAGACTTTCTTTCATCACATTAAGTAGTTATTTCACTAGCAAATAGAAGTTCAAAGAGACAAAAAAAAAAAAAAAGATTCACCTAAGCTTTGGAAGCGTCTTGGGATTTTTAATTTGCCCCAATTCAATTTCAAATAATTTCTAAATATATATATATATAGCTATTGCTTAACTGAATTTAGTGGCAGTGGCGAGTTTCAATATATCATCATCATTGAAAATACGTTGCTTAAGAAATTTATTTGTTAAAGATCCATGAAAACCATAAACTTAGAATCTTTCTGCATGTGGTAGATTACATAGACAGGTTTTAAATGGGCATAACTTTCAAATTGAAAGGATATGAGGATTTGGGTTTCATGTTCATAATAATTATATGTAGAATGTCCAACAAATTAAAGTGAAAGATGCAAATGCTTCATATTCCATTTATACATGCAATATTCTTATATAATTTTATAATAAGCTTTCCCATATTCACCTCTAAAATTTTCTAGCCACACATTCCGAAATAATTTTCATAAAACCCACAATTTTATAGTAGTAACTCAAGTAATTTTCATATTATTATTATTTTTTTATAAATTTATAATATAAAGTCTTACACTTTTTATAGTATAAATTTGATAGTGAATTGAATAATAATAAATATGGAGAAAAGGAAAAAGAAAAGAAAAGAATTGCAAAAGCAGAAGCAAATGGGTGTCACAAGTAAGCATTCTTACAGGCGCAAGAAAGCACTAGCTGAAATTGATTTTGAAACATGACAAGCTCATCCAATTTTCCTTCATTATGCTTGGCCACCAATTTTCTCATTTGGCCTTAAGATTATGTTAAGATGGGGAAACATGGGTCCTTCAGACAAGCCTAATTTAAAATCTCTCTCTCTCTCTCTCTCTATATATATATATATATATGTTTTAACCTCCATCTCCTTACTCCAGTACAAGCCTGATCTTCTTTGTATAAAGAACTCAAATAGAACCTACTGAAAACTTTGGACTTTGCCTTCCTCCATAACAAGAAAATTCTAAAATCCAACAGGACACACAAGTATCCATAGTGAATGCGCCCTACAAATGCGTATGATACAGAATCCCCAATCAATGTCCCTTCAGGAGATGGGAAAGCTGCCTAATGACAATTGTCAGTGGGGTTGAAGCACTTGATAGCGATGATTTATAGCTTTATATTGAGTCCAAACTCCTATCGATAATCATATCGATGCGATTTGTTGGTTACAAGAGGGCTTATCTTGCCACATTTGCTTCCCACAAACTATATAATTATTACCCAATTGCTTGTTCATCAGGCCCCTCATATTGAACAAGATCACACAGCAGTTGACCCTCATCAACCATCTTCCAACTTCAGAATTCAGCTAGCTTCATATCCTTAATTTCTATCTTTTTTTGGGTTGAGACTAGAAAAAACCCAGCAGCAACTGTATATTTATACTTTTATAGATTCTCAGACATGATTGATTCCTTCATATCCATGTCGCAATTATGGGATTAATGAACATAACTCAAGACTTTCTGTATAAGTACAGCTCCAGCACTACAAAAGTGGAAAAAGACAAGAGGGTTAAGGGTACTGTAACCTTTGATCCACCAGCAATAAGCTCAAAATGATAAGAGATGCCCTATTTAGTGCATATTTTCCATGGTTGCCATCATTCTCTTTCCACCATCTCTTTTTATTATATGTTCATCATCTCTTTTTGGAATTCGAATTCTTCTTTTTTTTTTCTTTTAAATTCTTTTTATCAGTGCCTCAAAAATAGTAATTAAAGGATGTGTTATAATTTTCAAAAAATAAAAAAAAACGAGAAAATTGATTATAAGAATGAAAAATATGATAGAATTAAAATTTAAAGAAAAAATAATTTGGAAGTACATAAATGTAAGTATTATTGATTATAACATAAAAATGAAAAAGTCCGTAAGGGAAAGTTGGGGAGTTCTTATAAGGAGAAAGGGCTTTCTTTGGATAAATGGACGTGATCGTGGGCTCAGAAGAGCAAGCTTTGAGAATTAAACTCGACCAATGGCAACTCATGTTAGCACCTTCCTTCCTAAGCCCAATTGCTTCTGTTCTGTGTATGTCTTTGAGTTGGAATATGATTATCGGTTTTATGTTGTAGGTTTGTATGTGTAAGTGACTTTAGAAAATGTCTGAAATCTATCAGGTTTGATAGAACACTTGTAAGTCTGCTGTGTGATCAAAACCAGAGGTCATATATGCTTCCATCTGACCATCAGGATTGATCCCATACCGTAAACAATGCAGCAAAATCATCTATTATTCTTTAACTAAACACTAGGACAAGGATGGAGCAAACCCAAACAAAAGATAATTTAAGTTCATGCCATGAAATAATTACGTTTGATGTCTAATCTTGTCCCTTGTAAGTTGACAAACTTATCATCATCCATGCCATTGCTTTTATCATCTTTCATTTCTTTCTAACTTTTCACTGCATTCTCGAAAAATATGGTTCGGAAATCATATTTAATTAACTATTATAATCGCAACAGGTTAACTATGTATGAGTTGTTTCTGTTAGAATCAAATAAAAATATTTAACATGATATTGATGAGGAAGAGAGTCCAGTTCTAAGATATCATAACTCATAATAATTATATATTTAGAAATATAGACAATATGGTTAATGATGATGATCATCTCTTGGTCAAGTAGAGTCGAGATGTTCTATATAAGGAAAAAAGAAAAGAAAAGCAAAAGGGTATATGAAAGAGACAGACAATAAAGCACGCCCATTATAGTCAATTAGTATGTATATATGTAAAATGAAGGCAAGCATGCATGAATCATGCAAGCTAGCATGTCCACATTGACTCCCCCGCGTTGGCTTGATCAACCACCACGTCCATGGTGCCTGGATTGGAAGACGTACCATACTCTCGCATTCTCATGTGGACAACCTCAGCTTGTGCAATTGCCAGTTGGGTTTGCAGAGAATCAATCTGTTGCTGCAAAGATGATATTGCCCCAACACACCCATATACTGGGTCACGTACTCTAGCGTTTGCTTCATACACCATCGAAGTCACCGCATCGCTTCGTTGATGATCAGGTAATTCCTACAAATTTTCACTACCCATTACTCCCTAGGAGTGGGGATGAAAATTTATTTATTTATTTTAATGTTCTAAGTGAAGTAGTTGAGAAAAAGAAAAAAAAAAAAAGAAATTTGCTAAAGTCTAACTTTAAACTGTAGCCTGTACAGAGATTGGCCTAATCTAATCCTGAAATTCTAATTGGCCTAATCTAAGCTAATCTAATCCTTGAACTCCAATCTGATTGGTCAGAAAAAGCACTAGAGAATAGAATGAACGTTCTCTTGCTTTAGTGTAAATGAAGTCACCAAAATAAGGGGAAAATTAATAGATGTTGACAAACAAAATCAGAGAATACTTGGTTTATGCAATGAACCTTGCAATGATACATAAAATGAAGTGAACCTTAAGAAAAGGGTTTGAATTATTTTTATTTCAAAATCATTCTATTTGACGTGACGATAATACTAAATACTTTTTTTTTTTAATGAAAATTATAATATATTTTATATAAATGAAAAATATACATAAAGAATTCCACATATGTTATAGATAGAGGAATCCATTTAGAATGTTTAAATTTATGGTAAAGTATAGATGTCATGATGGCATTATTTTTGCTAATTTTAAAAACAAATTCGTACCCTAAAATAAAAGAAAGAGGTAGCATAGTAAAGCATCAAACTTTACTAATTTGGTTAGAAGATGGCAGTTTGGGACATACTTGTGATATATCTCTATCGACGTAAATTCATGTCTTTAAAGCACAAAGCAGAGCCCCAGATGATTCATAATCATCCTTTCTTTTCCAAGTTTAATTAATAATAGAATTCCAAGTGGGGGGGTCTTAAAGTAAGAGAGGCACTTTAATCATTGATTTCACATATGCAACCAAACAAATAAAACTAGATTTGTTATCCTTTTATTCTCTTTATGTGTACGAAATTGAGGGATCAAAATGGTAAAACAGTTACTTTGGAATAGAATATGGAATTAGAATCCAACTTTAATTTCTCAGTGTTGTAGGGTACCCTTCTTTCTATCAACTGAAACTAACCACTACACAACCGAAAATAAAAGTGAAAAATAAGGATGCAGTGTCCTCTCCCTCACCTTTGTAGGCCGCAGCAGAATGCTTTATGCCTTAAGGTCCCAAAATTAGCAACTTCCAAGCAAAATAGTGAATATTTGTTCTTATTTAGTACACAAATATTTCTTTTTGCAAGATTCTTTAAACATGAAATTTAGTTTCTATATGTTAATTAATTAGGAAGACAAACTTCATTTTAAGAATTTTTCTACTTGTTAAAGAAACCTACCTATTCTTATATATAGGTTATCGAATTTTTAAACTTGCTTTAATTAAAAGATATAGGTTACCGGTGAAGTTGTAGTCTTCTAACACTTGAGAATCCCTTCCCTTCCCTTCCCTTCCCGCAGACAAAAATAGGCAAAAATATGGTGGATATAAGCAGCAAGATTTTTGTAGATATCTTTGTATATATGCTCTCTTGGTTTATTTATGTAGGAAGTGGTTTTTTTCATTATAATAGATAGTTATGCTGAGTGTTTTACAAAAACTAAATAAAAGTATACAGAGAAAAGAAAAGGTTTTTATGTTGAGTTTAAGGTTTGAGATTACCCAAAAGCACTCTATCTCTTTCAAAAATATCTCTTGTACCCAATAAACAACTCTCTGCATATGCTATCTATATGGCGAGAATAACACTATGTAGAAAAAAAATATAACAATTGCACTTGTGATCATGACGTATAATTTCATTGATATGTTTTTTTTTTTTTTTAAAAAGAAAATTAGGGCAGTTATATGTGGCTAGCAAAGTGAAGATACCTGTAACATTTTGTTAACGTTACTCGCTCCAAATACCTTGTGAACACTGGCAAACTTGTGAGGCTCATCGGCTGGAAAATATGGAGCAAAAACACATTCCTGGGTACATCTCCGGCGAAGAAGCTTGCAAGCTGCGCATGGAGAAAGTGCACCTTGTTTTCGACCACTCTCCTTCATTCTTTGTTAAATGTGACTATCGCACCTTTTTTTTTTTTT
>CAOGCB010326318.1:0-14237 GCA_948266635.1 Cnidoscolus chayamansa
TGTCATTAACTTAGGACATTTGATTCAGGTTCATAGGTTAGGTTTTCATCATCCTAACTTGTGATATCAATTTGAGTGTGTTATGCTCTAACCCTAACCTCTATTCATTCAAGAGTTAATCACAAGAGCATTAAAGAGGATGCATGGAACTAACCTTTGGTGGAACCCTTTTCTTCCCATGCTTCTCCCTCTTTTCTCTCTTATCCCTTCCTTTCTTCCCCTCTCTCCCGTGAGTCTCTCCCTTTTGGCTGCTGGAGTGTGGTCTCTTTTGTGTTAAGTGTGGAAAATGGCCTTGTAAGGGCTATTTATACCACTTTTCCTGCCAAATGACCATTTTACCCTTCCCTTCACTTATTAACTTTTGTCTTCACATTTCTATCTCTATTTAATATCTCATTTACCTTTAATTCATCTGCTCCTTCTGCTTCTTCTCCTCCTCCTTCTCCTCCTCCTCCTCCTTCTTCTGCTCCTTCTGCTTCTTCTGCTTCTTCTCCTCCTCCTTCTCCTCCTCCTTCTCCTTCTCCTCCTCCTCCTCCTCCTCCTCCTCCTCCTCCTTCTTCTTATTCTCCTTCTTCTTCTTCTTCTGCTCCTCCTACTCCTCCTCCTTCTTCTTCTGCTCCTTCTGCTCCTCCTCCTCCTCCTCCTCCTACTCCTTCTGCTTCTTCTTCCGATTTCAGTCTTCACCATTAATCCCTCTTGTTTTCAAAGTTACTGTCTGGTTTGGTCCAAAGTCGCGCCCGCGAGCCTATGTCGCGACCTCAAATCCCAGCAACCAAATCCTCAGTTTTCCAACTCCAATTATTCGAAAATTTTGTACACTTCATCTCAACTTATCATTCAAGCTTTTCTCTAAGTTTTGGCTCATGTCTAATCTATTTGTGCCACTTTCTACCCAATCTAAGTTACATTACCAAATTTTGGTACCTCTTTCATTAATACTTGATATTTTCAACTCATTTTTTTCGTCTAATCTAGTTATTTCAGTCTCACAATCTTATTTGAAATCATATCTCATTTTGGCAAAGTTACACTTGAAGTTTCACATCATTTGGACTTCATTTAAGCCACACAAATCATCATTTCTCTATTTCTCCAGTTTTGCTGCAGAATTGTACCTCCTCACCTTTAATTCATCATTTGATTCATTTAAACTCAATTCTAGCCAAAGTTTCAAACATGTAACTTTTAGCTAACGGCCTAAACTAGGTTCATGCCAAATTTCATAATTTTATCACTTCATTAAGGTCTCTAAATCCTTGACAATATTTACTGTTCTATACTAAATTTTCAGAATTGACAGATTGACCTACTTGTGTTCTTCCCGCTTTTTCATCCACCATTTAATCTAATTTCACAAATTGGTCTTTTAGACATTTGTATTTAACATCCTAAGCTTTCTAATGGTATATTATGTACCAATTTCTAATATCATTGGGTCTCCAGAATAGTGACACGAAGTTACTATTCACACCACCCGATTTCCAGATTTTACTCTTCTAATTGGTTTCTCACTTCGTTCATCATTTATGCTTTGAATTAAGTCCAAACTCATGTTTTTATCATCAAAAGCTTCTTTCCAAAAGTCTAAGTCAAGTTTAGGTTTAACCCTAGTTTTCACCTTTTTCCATCAAAAACCATATATATAGATATATATACATGAGCTAAATGGAGGACTAACCTTTTTAATACCTCTTCCTTCCTTTGCTTTCTCTTCTTCTTCTTCTTCTCTTTTCTCTTCTTCCCCTCTCTCTCCCGTTGCTCTCTCTTTCTCCCTTTTCTGTCGGGTCCTTTGCTCCCTCTCTCCTTTTGGTTTTGCTTCTTCAAAGTCCCATTTCCCTTTTTACTATATATATACATATATTATCTATTTCCTTTTTTTTTTTCTTTTCTTTTACTTTCTTTTCATTTTCCTTTACTTCTCTATTCCTATTCCTATTTCCATTCCCATTTGTTTTATTTCTATTTCTATTTCCACTTTATTTTCATCTTTTATTATTTAGTTCCATGTCTTTTCTTTTATGTTGCCACTTAATTTCCTTCCTTTCATTTCTTTGTCTTTTTATCTCTCTTTTCTCATTTCCTTCTTTTCTCATAATTATTATTATGCATTTCATGCTCTATTTTCCTCCTTAATTTCTTCCTTAATTCCATTCTCATATTATATAATAATTTTCTTGTTAATCTCATTAGTTTAGGTACCTAAACTCCTAGGCCCAAAAATCTGTCCGTAACATCATCTCTATCTGAGAACATAAACTTCAATATCTTGTCTAGTAGAACAAGGATATTCTATCTCCATTCCATTAATAAAAACAAACGTTGTTTAGTTTATCTTAAGAAGATAATGTTAATGGAATATATATGCTATAGATAAATATAGATGATATTTATGACATTGATACTAAGAAACTTTAAAAAAGGATAACCCAAAATTATCCTATCTCTGGCATTGTCGCCTGGGCCATATAAACGAGACATGTATGACTAAGTTAGACAAGTCTGGTGACTCAAGGTCATTTGATTATGAATCATATGACACATGCGAACATTATTTATTAGGCAAGATGACAAAAGGTATCCTTTAGTGGTAAAAATGCATGTTCGAGTGATGTAATGGCGATAATACATAGTGATGTATGTGACCTAATGACAACATTACCTAGAGGTGGATACATATACTTCATTACCTTTATCGATGATCACTCACGATATGGGTATGTGTACTTGATGAAGTTAAATTCTGAAGCCTTTGAACAGGTCAAAGAATTCATAAATGAAATAGAGAAACAACTTGGTAAGAGTATGAAAACACTACGATCAAATCGAGGTAGAGAATACTTAAGCGAAGAGTTTTAGAGTTATCTTAGAGATAATGGGATATTATCTCAATGGACTCCTCCCTACACTCTACAACACAATGGACTTGCAAAAAGGAGAAACCAAACCTTGTTAGACATGGTTCGATCCATGATGAGTCTAGTGACAAAGTCCATTTGGGGTTATGCATTGGAGAGAACTGTTTATGTGATAAATAGAGTGCCCTCCAAATCAGTTGACTCCACTCCATATGAGATATGGTATAAGCAGAAACCATTACTTTCACACATGTGGGTATGGGGATGACCATCATACGTGAAAAGAATTATGTCAAACAAATTGGATGCTAAGTCTGACAAATGTCTATTTGTGGGATATCCTAAAGAGTTTAAAGGATATTACTTCTACAATCCTATGAAACAAAAAGTATTTGTTTCAAGGTATGCTACATTCTTAGAAAAATAGTTTCTTTTAAAAGAAGATAGTGGGAGTAGAATTGAACTTGGTGAACTTCAAGAACCACAAACAGACCAACCGATTAATTTTGAGTCCATAAACATTAAGCCTATCATTCCTCCAACCAAGAAAAAGTTAGAACGAGTGATTACACATTTTCCTAGACATTCTACTAGGGTACCTCATGCTCCTAATAGATATGGATTTCTCATATGTGATGCAATGGACGTGACAATAGTGGAAAATAATGAGCCCACGAGTTTTAAGGAGGTTTTAAAGAGTTTAAAATCGAAACTATGGCTCAAGGCCATGAAATCCGAGAGATTCTTATTACATGCAAATGTGTTGATGCCAAAATTATCCTTAGTCATAGGCATTGATGAGATGAGACATCATCAATGCGGATAGATTGGCACATGTTATACACATTGACTAGGTCAAGCAATGGTTCTCATAGCTGTGAGCATGGCAATGTTTAGAGTTAATATATGGATGCTTGTCTTAGAAATAAGTACATCATAGACCTAACAGTGAGATATTTGTCTTTGTCATGAAACAATTACATCATCTCGGTTGTGCATTATCCTTAGACTTAAGATCATCAAGAATACCTTAAATATATAAGTTACATTTTGACTTAAAGGCTCGATGCTTTGTAAATGTGAAGTATACATAGACGTGAGATTAGGTAGAGTGACAATACTTGAAGGAAATTGAGTTGTCAATAAAGGATTCACAGTCCCAAATTAAGTAGGGATTTTATTGTGTTGGAAACTCGGAAACAAATCTCTAGTTGGAGTGGAGTCCTAACGTGAGTATTACTCATGTGGCTTGATAGAATAGTGATTCTAATCATCTGAGGGTTTTACAACCATTAAACCATGGACACAAACGGTCACATCAATGGGGAGTTTGAATGTGATGGTGAAAGGACGTATTGCATGGTAACCATATATGGAAGGATATTATGGTCAAACCACATTTGACCTTCTGACACCTTAGGGGTCATGATGCACTACTTGATGCTACTCATGATCTATGCATATGTTAAATTCATTAAACATTAATTCATGATTTAAAGATATTTAAATCAAATATGTGTTGCCTCAATGAGCTGGAAGCCCAATGGGTCGCACAAATAAGGAGGAATATGAGGTTAGGTAAAAAGAATAAGCTTGAATGATATAAAATGTCATTGGGCCTAGTAATGAGATGAGTTAGGCCCTCTTGGAAATAAGAAAGTAGAAATACAAATGAGTTAAAGCATAAGACTCATTTGAGCTTAAGTGTTGGGCTCTGAAATAATTTATGTGTTGGGCCTCCTTAATGAGATTAAATAGGCCCAACCCACATTAAACTTAAACCTAATTAATTTAGGTTAAAGTTTAGGGCCAACCACCTGTATAATATCATTAAGTGGCCAACCAAGGTGGAGAAAAACATTGAAGAGGAGTGATTCCATCATTGAACACAAAAGGAGATCACTTAAGTAGCCACCTCCCATACAAGGAAGCCCTAGTCATTGCCCCTTCCTTCTTCACCATCCTTGCCATCGACTTCCACATTGCAAGTGGATTCGATCAACACTTGTTCAATGCCTCTCAAAGGTTATGTGCAAGCATCTTCTGTATGGATCAACGTTGAAGGTGATCCTACAAAGGATTATTGTGGTGTACTACAACCCGGTAACAAACAAAAAGCAAAGGAATGAGGGTGTTCCACCATTCACAAGTAAGTTTCGCTAAAATGCCCTTATATTAATGAATGATTAGCGCGATACATGATCTTTGAGATCTTAGAATAGTTTAATTCCACTATTGTAGCATGATAATCCTAGGATAGATCCCGATATTGATATTGCACACTATAGAACCATTAGATCAAAATAGAATAAGGATATGTTGTTCTTTCAACCTCTGCAATTGGATTTCTCTTTTAATTTTGGACCATCCATTTTGGGGCTTTGAAATCCTATAAATACCTACAAGAAAATGTAGAAAATGACGGCTATTTTTTATCGTTAGAGGATATTTAATTGCTTTTTTGCTTACATAGGCTCTTTTTATCCAAATGCTTTGTTTTAATCTTTCTGGAAGATTTTGTTATGTACTTTTATCTATTATTACCTCACTATATTGATATCTATTACTACTACATCCTCTCTGTTCATCCATGTTCAAGCATTTTATAATAGTGTCCTATTGTTTTTTGTCATTTCATGGCTAGCAACTTCAAAGTTCAATCATATCACTTATGGGATATTTAGGTTTCTATCAACAACATTACAACTAACCCCAATGCAATATCAAGTAAGCAAAATGTAGACATTTAATACATCATTCTGATAATAATAATCAAAGGTCTTTGGGCCTCTAAGTATGCATTTATTCATTTAATTAATTTGTTCATGCATTTAACAACTTCACATACCTCATCCTTAGTGTTTTGATTCTGATAATGAGATTAATAATGGATGACGCGGCGCTTCCCACTATTCGTCATAAGAAACATAAAACCACATTTTCTAGACATGTGTTGATAGTTTTGAAAAAGAAGGAAATAAAAATAATATTTGTATCTCAATTTCTGCATTTCAATGTTTTCTCCTTCTATTGTTCTCTTATAAACTTTGAAAACAATAATTAACTTTTTCTTTTCACATGGCTAGTGTTTTACAATCTTATTCTTGAATTTGGTTTTTAATTCATGAAAAAAAAAACATTTTAAAGGCTACAACAAATTTGTTTTCTTCAATAAATTTATTTTACTAATATCTATCCATTTGTCAAATTTATAAGCCTTTTATTACAAAATAATTTTATAAAAACGTTTTCAAAATAAAAATATGAATGGAGTCAAATCATTGGGATCAAATTATTTACTTGTGTATTTAATCGCTCTAACAAGTGAGACATTTAACCGTTCCTAAATGAATCTTCAATACTCATCCTAAGTCAAATAGCAAGGAACCAATATCATGAATTAAACTCCTATTGTTGAAGTGATTTTATCAAAAGAGCATAGTGTTGAAACCACCTACCCTTTCATTGATGATGTGGGTGCCTAACACCTTCCCCATACATACAATTACCCAGACCTAGAATCTCTTTCACAAGTGTTTACCATTGCACGAATAAAATGGTTTTCTCTAGTTTTCCTGAAAATTAGAGTGGTGACTCCTCATTTTTACTTCGGTGAGAGTTATGCCTCAGTGATCGCAATAACCTTTACAACATATATAAAGTTGTCAAAAGTTGTAAAATAGAATTACCCGATAAATCTAGAAAGGGTAAAATGCTCAAAGTGACAAGTATGCTTCCACACATGCGGCAAAATTAGAATTTCCTAAAAAAGACCTGAATACACACAAAAAGGACTAGAAATAATATGGATTAAAGTTTAGTAGATCAATTAACAAAAAGAAGAAAAAAAGATGCAATTTACAATTTTAGATTTTAAAGTAGGTTAAAGTAGAATTTTAGAAAGTTAAAAAGTGAAATTTCATCCAAACCTTCCAAGGTGCAACACCTCTTCATCTTAGCCCTCCATATGCCCTAAGAGATAGTTAAATGGGCAAAAAATGGAAATGAAGGAGGCCATTTTCTGCTATCTCCTTCCTTGGCTGAGATTAGCACCATCCTTCCACCGTGAAAGCTCTTTCATACTTCATTTCTCTACCCAAAAATACTAAAATCCATAGCAAATCTATAGTAAACTTCATACTAATGTCTTAAAAAGATTGAAAATTGAGAGTGTAAGAATAAAAAAAAAGATATATTAACGGTTCAAAGGTGAGCTTTGGAATTTAATAGAAAGGATAGAAGATTAAACTAGGAAACCATATTCTTTCATGTTTTCATGTCTTATATCGTTTTGTTTGAATTATTTTTGATATATTATTGTGTTGTTTGCTTAAAACATAACCAAATAGTTGCTGCCACATCAAAGGAAAAAAAGAAAAGAACGGAAATAAAGTAAAAGGAAAGCACTTTTTGATGAAAGGTTTGGTATTTTACATGTTTTGAAAATTTTCATCAATTTTAGTGACTTATGTCAAAGTAGGGCTTGTGTTTGAATTGCTAGAAATTTAATCTAAATATGTAAAAATGTTATTCTTGATGATTGAAGATGATTACAAGTGTTAAAATGAAATATACACAATTTGGTGTAAGTTTATACACTATGCTGAAATAGGTAAGTATGCAAAATATTAAATTTGGTTTATAATTATTATAAATTTGATATATATTTGTTGAATTGAATTTAGGAACATTGAATCATGTTTAAAATAGATTGTTTTTGAAATTTAATGGTTGCCTTAAATGAGTTGAAATGAGTGCAAAGTGTGTGAATTGTTTTGGTTATGTATATGCTGAAATTTTTTATGATTTCGAGACTTTGCATGACTTTGGCAATTTGGTTTGAAAACTTATATGGTTTATGCTCAAATTGTGATTGTAAGCTAAGCTTGGAGTTTAAATAAATAATATGTTGTTTGAGGTGTGAGCATATGCTGGAAACATGTAGGAATAGAAATGGAAATGAAAGTGTTAATAAAATTATACATGTGCTAGCTTAAGGTGCTTAAAGCACCATAATTGGATGTGCTTGCTTGATGTACTCAATGGCTTATAATATGTTTAAAATGTGAAATTGTGCATGGAAACTATGAATTATGCTTAAGCTTGCTAATTGATTGAAATTATCCATGTGCTTGTTAAAATGATGAGAAATGCGTAAAATATGCACTGTCATGATAATCATATGCAAATGTTTATGTTGTGTGACCCTAATATTTTTGAGTGGGATACGAGGTTAGTATAAGGGTATGTCATCTCATATATAGTTTAGCAGTATTGCCTATATGTTACATGGATTTAGGGACTACAATTAGGTACCCCACGTAAACCGTCTTTATGCCCTCCACCTATATGTTTTGCCTTCGGCCTTACCGTTTTGGTACTTTGTGCCCTACATGTTATTAGCTTTGGCCCTAATATTTTTTCTTGTCTAGCATTCGATCCTACTAAAATATTCAGGGGGTCTAAAGGTTATAAAATAAGTGTGCATTTATGATTATGTTCATACATGATATAGAATGACTTAAATGATATGACTTGATATATTATGACTCATGTTGACTTGTGGAAATTGTGTTATGATATATTTGACTAACTTTTCTTATCTTGTGATATATGAGTTATTGTTATTGTTATGACTTGTAATTGTGTCATATATTTTATCATGTGATATATATTTGACTAAGCTCAGAGTGTTGATTTTTTTCACACATAGGTTGTAGATAGCTGGAGTAGAGTCGAAGTTCAAAAGATTTGCCGCAAGTTAGAAAGCATCATAGCTGATCTTCCCCTTCCTATAAATATGTGTATTCCATTCTGTAATTTGACATGTACATAGTAAAACACTGGTATATATACCCAGAGTTGTAAATATAATGGGAAAAATATTGTGATTTTATTGCAAGTACACTACATAAAGATAGATGTTAGTATTATACTATTGTTGATATTTGACAATATGTAAATCCACGGGTGTAAATAAGGATTAAAATTGACTAGAGATTAAAACAAATGGTTAAACACATTATCTATGCATATTGTATAAAGAGTGATAAACCTTATCTAGGCTCCATGCAATTCGAGTACGGAGTGACACATCTATACTTAAGGTTGTTCTTGATTTGATATATTTAATGCATGTTAGCATAATATATTATATATATTAATCCTCAATTGTTATGGATATATATCTCCGAAATTATGTTATGGATGTACTCACCAATGATGTGAGGTTCATAGACTTGTAATTGTTATCCTTAGTTAGGTGAAGCGTATCAAGGGAAGCAAATGATGTTAATAAATATGTTAGTATTTGTAACAAGTATGCATCTTAAATAAATGAAAGTAAGTAAGGCACTCTAACTAAGATCACATTAGGTGGATAAAAGAAAATTAGAGGTAAGAAAATATTGTACAAGTATTGGATACTCTTAGAATTTAATATACAAAAGTAAGATAAAAGAAAATAGAAAGTATTCTTCAATAGCGCATAGCCACAAATACAATCGATAAGTTTAGAGTTTATTAAATCTCATGTTACAAATAGATAAGCAATACAATTTGAATTATGCTTCTCCCATAAATAAAATGGCTTAGGATCTCAAACTCATTAACTAATAGTGCAAGTCTTTCTTTCCAGTGGTATTAGAGTACGGAAAAACCTAACTCTCCTTTGAAAATGAGAAGTGTGAGAAAAATCTAAAGTAGAGATAATAAAAAAGAAATTAAAGAAAAAAATATAGAATAAGACATTAAGTAATGGTTCCCTCTTAAAGATTTTGTCTTATGGAAGAAAAGAATCAACCAATGTTCTCAATTTTGGATTAAAAGCTCACAAGTTTATGTTTGTTAAGAGTCCCAACAACCTAAGTTGATGTGAAACCCTAACACCAATAAAAATCTTGTTCCATGTTCTAGAGGCATTAGAAGTTGGCTTACTAGAGATAGAGGTTAGAAAATCAATCGGAACACTTAGTGCCTCCTAGAGCGAGAGATTAAATAACTAAAGAAAGAAAGAAAGATAGAATATGCTCAAGATTAAGATAACGACCAATGTGATTATGAGTTTACTATCGATGGTGTCACACTCGCAAGCCCATGCCTATAACACCTGCAAGATCGAGTCATGACAGCCTCTATTGGGATCACTCCGTCAAGGCAGGATTTGTTTATTTGGCCCAGTGGTCCTTCTTCTTCCCACTAGGTCGCCTCCCCCACGACTCGAACCCAAGACCTTAGCCTTAGTGTTGCGAGTGTGAGTACCAATTCTTCCGCGTATGTCACACTCGCAACGCTAAGGCTAAGGTCTTGGGTTCAAGTCGTGGGGGACAACTTGGTGGGAAGAAGAAGGACCACTGGGCCAAATAAACAAATTCTGCCTTGAGGGAGTGATCCCAATAGAGGTTGTCACGACTCGATCTTGCGGGTGTTACAGGCCTGGGCTTGCGAGTGTGACATAAAAAGGCGCCTTTTTATATCACACTCGCAAGTCCACGCCTGTAACACCCGCAAGATCGAATCGTGATAGATGGTAAGAACATAATGAGATAATTTAAAAGCTAACAGTTCCATGAATGCTCTTCGTATGTGAAAATAACTTAAGATAACACTTCATTAGTTGTTGGAAGTAAAATAACTCTCTCCGCTTCTAATAAGAGTGTTGATGAAGCTTATATCTACTTGAGTAATATGTAGTAAGAGATATTAAGAAAAGTCTATACCATAACATGAAAAGAAACCTTAGCACAATGCGCATAAAGTTTTCTTCTAAATAAAGATTTAGTAAGAAAAAAAAAATCTTTCTTTTACTTATATTTAAAGTTCTAAGTCAGTATAATATATCATTAGTAAAAGTTTTTTTCGAGTTCACTTGTATCCTCGTTACTAATATTTGCAATGGATTTTGAATTCCATCACAATATTTAGCAATGGATTTAGTGACATATATGTTGATATTAGCAATGATTATATCATCACTATATCCGTTGCAAAAATGGCATCAGATTTTTTTCAAAACTCAACTCTGATTCCGTTGCAAAATCTATCTCAAACTTTAGAGACAAAATTTTCATTGTAAAATCTGTTGCTAAATACTTTGCGAAATTTGTCACAATTTTCATCACAAAATCTGTTGCAAATTGTAGAAATGACTCTTTCGTCGCTAAATTTATCTAAAATTCAAAATTTGTCGCTAAAGTTATAGCAAATTCAACCTGTAAATTAAACTAATCTATATAAATGTCTTAATATAAAATAAAATAAAAATAAAATTATTCTCATGTATTAAAATCAAATAAAAAATACAACATTCAATATATCTAAATTTGTTAGAAAATTTACATATAAAATAGTACATACAAAATCAACGTAAAATCAAAAGTACATAAAAAATATAATTACTAATTTAAACGATCTAATGGAAAGATAGAGTCTGAATTGGTTGACGAAGCTTCCTTTTATATCCCACTATGGTTCGAATCTCCTTTCTCATTTCATCAAGTAATTCTGCTGTTAATTGAATTTCTTTTGCCTCCTTGGAGTTATGCCAATGTCCATCCCTTTGGAGGAAGGAATCTATCTTCTCTCAATATTACTAATGCATTTGCAAAAAGCATAAGACCTTCCAGGAAGTCTAGAAACCCCTTTTTGGGCAACCAAGAAACTTCGTAGAACTATGTTTCATAGTAAACACAAATTAATATAAAAAATAGGCAATGATGACAATTTTTCATCTGTATGTTAACAAAACTGAGAAGGAGAACTCAAAAGAAAACTTGAATCAGTCATGAAGATCCAGAAGACTTGCTTGAAAAAGAGACAAAACATACATTTGATTCTCGTCAATAATATCACATGCTTTCTTCTTCAATATGAAGATATCTTTTTATTCTTCTTCTTTTTCATCTTAAATCTAGGTCCCTTAAGAAATAAGCTCTAATACCACTATTGGTTTTGTAGATGGAGGATGAGAAAATATAAATGAGACTGAAAAGCATACAAATTATATTGATGGCATTGATATTTATACATGAAAAATATAACTGAAAAATTTTAACCACTTAATCAATATCATAATAAATCTAAATCATGTCTTTAAAATTTTAAAAATATTATCTAAAATATCATATCAAAACTACTTAAGAATACTTTGACAAAATAAAAGATGCATATTTCAACAATAAATAATAATATGAAGCTACATTACATGTAAGATGAGATCTAAGAAAGGAGGAGAGAAGTACTAAAGGAAAAGGTAAGAAAAGAGGGGAAAAACTCATGAAATTTGGTCGGATTTGAGAAGAAATAGTGTCTTGCTCTTAGTGTTTTCTACGTGATGGGAGGTTGTGGTGACGGTAGGAGGCAACGGTATTAGTGAAGCAACGATGGAGCAAAATGTTGAAAATGAATGGGACAACTTCACTTTGCCAAAGCAAGGATGGAGAACCTACATGTCAATCGATCTCACTGAAACAGTAATGTTGGTGCCTCGGTGATGATGGGAGGATATTAATGAAGATGGAAGGGTTGAGCTTCTCATTGAAGATGGGAATGACACAGAAATGATTTTGGGATTGTTAGTAATTTTAGGGATTTACGAGAAACGAGCACAAAATGGTACCACTTGATACCATTTTGAATATTTGCGATAGATTAGCGAAGAATACATAATATGTGGCTAATCAAAAATATTTTCATTGTAAATTTATCGATAATATATTTGTTTTATTTCTATCCTTAATACATCGCTAAATTCATTGGTAATACATATCATTTGCGACGGAACAAAATCCGTCATAAAATGTGGCTAATCACAAAATGGTACCACTTGATACCGTTTTGAACATTTGCGATAGATTAGCAAAGAATACATAATATGTGGCTAATCAAAAATATTTTCATTGTAAATTTATCGATAATATATTTGTTTTATTTCTATCCTTAATACATCGCTAAATTCATTGGTAATACATATCATTTGTGACGGAACAAGATCCGTCATAAATATCTTATTTTTTTAAGTGTAACTCTAATTATGGCTCCTTTGGCAGGGTCGTTACAGGCACTTTCAATTGCAAATTGATTATCAAAGCCAAAGACCTAGCTTGGTAAAGCATGTCAATATTATTGGAGAAGCTAAAAAGATATTTCAAAGAAAATGGTCATGTTATAACTAATGAAGGCATTGAAAAATGATTCTCATCGAAGAGCAAACAAACTAGGCAAGTCAATTTCAAACATACATGTTATAAATAAATAGAACAGATTTCAAAAACCTTGATCAGATAGGTCAATCTACAAAGGACAAATAATCATTTAAGGCAAATAAGCTTTAAGAGTGTAATAGTCATTAAATCATACGAATTTTATTAAATGGACCATATCGATGAGAAAGACTCGGAAAGCTGCCATGAATCAAATAACACATTCAAAGAGGAAAGAAACCAACGAAGTCTTATAAGATGTTTCTCCAGGTTTTTTTCACTTTAACGTTATGGGTTTAAGTGTATTGGGTTGGCCTACTGGTCTGGGTTAGTTTGGACCCTCTATGTTAAGTTTTTCCTATATTTTATAGTAATGAAAACCAATGTCTTGTTAGTGAGAAGGGTCAAGTATATGGCCTTTGGACTAAAACAAGCTAATAGGAGATGTTGTATTGTGAATGCCAAACAAGTAATCAAAATGGTTAGACATGCATATTGATCTTCGCCAGGAGATTCAACTTTCGAAACCAAGAATAGAAGGTATTCTTGTCCTTAGTATTATGATTCATGTATTTATGAGCTTACCAAGTTTTGTTTTGACTATACTATGGAAACTTAGGAAAAAATTTCATCGAAGTAGTGACAAGCTGAATTTTGGTACCATAATTATGTATGATAATAGCTAACAGTTTATTTGTTCAGATACATGATTGGGTTTTTATTTCAGTGCTTAGGATGACTTTGGTCTAACCTCTATTAGTCCTGTATAAGCCTTTTAATGTATTGTATGAAACTTTTCTACAGTTAACGCTTTCAAAATAACGAAAGTGAGTGGTAAGAGAAAAGAACATTTTTCTTAGAGAGCTTGAAACGTTTCTATGCGTTTTTTCTTAGCTCACATATGTGTGTTTGTGTGTGTGTTGGTGGGGTGGGGGAGGTCTTAACATAGGGAGGGGTTTTCTTGACAGACCAACCTTAGATTCTACAGTTAAACTTTCAGAAAAATGGGATTATGGTATGAGAGAATCTATACAATTTAGATAGAGAGAGAGAGAGAGAGAGAGAGATAAATCTATACAATTTATCTATGCAACTAATAATTAATGGATTTTACAAGAGCATGCAATTTGATAAATTAGGTGTAAGTATTGTCGTTGAAAGCAATTATTGTGAATGTTGATGT
>CAOGCB010326584.1:0-16273 GCA_948266635.1 Cnidoscolus chayamansa
TAACAAATTTACTTGTTCCATAATATCTCATGAACATTCAATTTCTTGGATGCTTCTTGCTCAAATCATTGATAAGAAAACCTAATAAAACACAAAATCACATGAACAAAATCTAATAAGCACAAACCACCATAGAAGACAGACAAAATTTATTGAAGATTTCTGAGAATATCTAATTTTATTTAGATCTGTATGTGTACTTATACAAGAGTAATTCTTGAAAAAATAAACAACTAAACTAGGAAACACATCTAACTTAGGACTCAATTCTAGGACCTAGTCTTATAGCCAACAACTATGACTTGGTGACACATACTAACATTTATCAAAGACAATTCGTTTTCCCCTTTTTAGTTATAGTGAACTGACTTAAGAGAGGAACTAGCTCGCTCAAGTGAAGAAATATGAGCGCGGAAAATACAATCTAAACTACAATTGAAAAGTAGACATCCATCTTGGTGAATCGCAAGAAAGAAGCATGTGAATTCATTTCATGTTTGAATGTTCAAGTTCAAAGCATCCTTCACGAAAATATCTATGAGAACAAATTAGATATAGCTGCAATTGCATAAAACAGGGAGAAAAAACACAAAGCTGAATTCATTATAAAAGATTCTTCCTCAATTGCCCAACTAACACAAACATTAGATTGAAAAACATGCTAAGTTAACCCAAAAGTAAAAGCAGAAAAAGAGAAGAAAAAAAACATTGACTAGAGATTCTAATCATTATCTTGACCAGCAGTTACTGTTTCATTCCAATCAGAAGTGTTCAATATGATTTGTAAGTTCAGATGGAGAAAACCACCTGGAAGATTCAAGGGTTGGTGGATCATTTAAAGCTCTTTATGTGAAATTATCTCTTAAATTACTAACACTATATTCGTGCGGAAATTCCTGGAGGTTATGGTTTTTCTAAAGTATTCAATTTGTTTTGGGGTAAGGTTATTGAGGAGGGCATGGTTTTTGGAAATTTCAAAACCTCCAAAACTCTCACTTTTTAACCCAACAATTGGTGGGTTGGGAAGGTTTTAAAACCTCCTCCAATTACCTGACTTTGAAAAACCTCCTTCACCCCATCCAAACACACTGCAACTGATGAAACAAGAAATTCATGATACAAGCAAAAAGACTAGGCAATTTAGCAACAAAGCAAGTTTTACACAACTGATTCATAGACATTCATATATCTCAGGTAAGGAAATGGATATGAACAGTAAAGTTTGAATATCTAGATAGAAGACAATAATAGATTGGTATGTCCTCTAACTACTGATCATTTCATCATCAGGTAAACCGTCTTTTACAGAATCCCAAAGAAAAAGAAAAAAAGAAAAAAAAACACTCAAACTACAAAGGCAAAGACGGAAAAAAATGGTTTAGAGTATTCAACGTCCTCCTGCAGAGCAAGAAATTACCCATTATACGTCCACTAAATTGTTTAACTGAACATCAGATATTAGAATCTTAGAGGGGCAGCAAGCGAGTGATGTGATAGCGATTAGCGCTGATATTTGGTGGGTCTTTTATTTACCTCCCTTTTGGAATGGTGATTTCTACAGTTCTACCGGATTTTCTTCAGAGCTGCAAGAATAGAAGGATAAGGAAAATTGAAAGGCAAGAGGAAGGATTCTGGTGCTGTTATAAGAGGAATTTCAACGGCAAGAGAGAGGCGACCTCGAGATCCGAGGGACTGGAAGGGGAAGATCGGTTTTCGCAGACGTGACCGAGGACGATTGGCATGCGGCGTTAGGCGAGACTGAGGAGGAGCGGCGTTGATGGCCAAGAACCAACGGCTGAGTCAGAGTGGCCTTGGGCGTGGTGCGGCTAGGTGGAAGATGAGAGACTGAATCTGGGAATGTGAGAACAGAAGACTGAGTTAATTTTATTTTTTTAGTTTTTTAATTAAATCATTTTTATATAGCTTATAATTAATTCTGATTTTTTTTTAGTTACCCCTTTACAAGCATATTATGTCATTTATACAGTGAAAGGCATAAATTCTAAACAAACTAGAAAATTAAGAATAAAAATAAAATTATAAACAAACTAAAAAATAAAATCCTAAACAAATTAAAAAACAAAATAGGAAACTAAATATGAATTAAAACAAAATTCTAAACAAACTAAGAAACTAAAGAAGAATTAAAATAAAATATTCACTACATAAGGAAAAGTTATCATAACTAATTCTACTAAGCAAAATAAGGATAGGACCACTTGAATTAAGTCCCTAAAATTCGGCCATGATAAGGATGGGCTACAAAAAAATAAAATTCGGTCCAAACTAGTAATAAAATTCGGCCCAAACTTGTATGTAAGATTTGACCTATATATGATCCCCTCTCAAGAAGCTTTTCCTTCATCTCCAAAACATGTTAAGACCATGATGTATTTTGGTCTTTCTTCAAGCTCCAGTTTCATCTTCTTGATAGCAAGGTCTTGTAATCCCTTTGAGATTTCTTCTTGTACATGCATTTCCATGCTTGCTCTAACCTTCTTAGCTCAGCTCCTTATCAAAGGACCACTTAGTAATGACAAATGTTCCTTGATAGCTCCATTGTTCACATCACCTTTTATATACAAAAACATTTTCAAAGTATGTTTTAAAACTAGAAAACTTGTTTCAAAAGATGCTAAAACTAGATATCTAATTTTAGCTCAAGAGTTACTATTAGTTAACTAATTTTAGAACTAACTTAATAATTTTAAACAGCGAACTGAAATTAGAAAACTAATTTTAAAATTAGTAAGCTACTTTCAAAATTATCGAACTACTTTTACATGATGATATTTTTTAGCATGCTAATTTCATACTGAGCCTAACTAATTAACAGACATGCATCTTATTATCTGCATTGCCACACTCATCTCGTGCATATGGTGTATGTTACTGGTTTGACTATAATCCTATAGAACTTGCATTTCATTGTTTTAGGAATCTTTCAATTGCATAATATACCTGTTACACTGCTCCATTTCATCTACCCTAATGATATTGTGGGTCATATCATCAACTAAAACTCCATTCTTCTATACAATAGAATCTATATACTTGAATTCGTTGTATTTAGGTACCAAATCTACACCCAAACAAACCTATCCTTCTTTTGCACTAAACTCTCACTGCATGTTTTCCATCTTGCTTCCATTTAGCTTAAAACCCTTCCTCCACAACTAATTTTTCAACACAATCATTAAATTTCTGCAATTTTTTTTTATTTTTATTTTTGTGCATGCATGTACTGCATCCATCTGAACTTTGTACAAGCACAAGGATTAATTCCTGCAGTCAATATTAACTGCCAAGATGCTGATAAGAGAATTATGCAACATTGTTTCACTAATTTACAGAACTTAAGAAAAGAGAAACAACACTGAAGCAGAACCTACCATAGCTCTTGAGGGATCCCATGAAAAATATGCCGTGAAGAATGATGGTTCATTTCCCTCAGTAACCTTGTACAGTGGCACATTTGGATCCAAACCCTCGAGAGATACAGCCATTTCTATGTATTTCTGTTATGAATAGTTAGAAGAATTATTATAACAAAATCTACTCAGTATAACTCAATTCAATTTACCCCTACCCCAATCTACTTGAGATCAGCCATAAAGATCATTTTCATTCTGTTCCTTTAAGGGCTACAGTTCCACATGGAACATAGAAAATATGATAAAAGCACAAATTGTCTAAGCAGTACCTGGCCATTGTCAAAAGCATTATGCTTTTCTTTGGGATCTACACATTGACCAACCCAAATAAAGACTTCAGCATGTGTATCAAGTATCAACATATCCTCAGTCAATAGATCATCTTGGGAGAAGTTGTAAACCTCCTCAACCTGCCAAACATTAAAGCTACTAAGCAGCAGTATATAAAGATTTCTCAAGTACACTTGCAACTCAAGAACTCACCTGAAATTTTCCTGGGAGATCAGCAGCAGGGAGATCATATTTGAAAAAAAAAAAGTTAGAATATATTTCGGCTACTGGAAATCTTTATAAGATTTTTACTTCATGCAAACATAGAACAAAATTAAAGTACCAGCAGAATTTCAAAATATAAGAAGTCACCTTTATTGAATGAGAAAGTGAACAGGTGAGGATCTCTGGCAATCTCTGGAGAAGCTTTTTTGCTGGTGTAATTTTGTTTGCCTCCAAGTGCAAACCAGAATGCAGAGCTTTCAGTTCCCTCTTTAGCATGCTTCAGAGCAACACCCGGCTGAATTTGCAAGGTAATGAATCTTGAATAAGAAACAGCATATCATCATAGGAAAAAACTTCTATCATCATTCCATGATTTGGTTAAGAGAATAAAAGGCTATGTATGAAATTCCCAATGGCGAATCAGAAAAGAATTATGCATGAATTTAATTTCTTTTCCCATGTTTTCTAAGGAAAAAAAGTACATAAATAATTCTTCTCAGCAAAGTGCAAATATCAGTAAAATGCTTGAGAAAAGGACAATGGATTATTTTTTTTAAAAAATATTTCACATTGTAGATTTATCAAACCATCCTACTTAATTTGAAATGACTTGCAGTGATGCTTTTTTTTTTTTTTCAAAAAGGAAAAGAAAGAAGATTTGAACAATATTATGACTTCTACTATCATGTATCCATCCTCTAACATTTTAACTAAATTAGTAAAAACAATAGGTTGGTTCCTCTTGCCAGTTGATGAAGAAATCAAACTTGATCATAATCAAGTTATTACACCCTACTTGACAATGGCAATATTTTATAGTATTTGCAAAGATGCAAAATCTTCCAATAGAGCAGAAAGAATACAATTTTAATAAGAAGAAAACCTTCAAAAATTCAGCAATTTTGGCAGATAATTGCTGCTGCTCAAAGGTACTTTGATTCCCATGCCATGTGAAGAGAGAAGAGCCAGATTGCAGAAGGAAGCATTCCATAGAGTTCAATGATGTTGCCACCTAAAAGAATCGTGTATAGGCAGATATGACAAACAAGTTATATGAAAAACCACAAAACATTTCAAATATCAAAGAATATGGTCAATTCTAAAACTAAAACACAGCATGGTCATGCCAGCAGATGGAAGAATAGGAAACCAAAAACATCTAAGCTTACAACCACAAGAAAACCATATAGCAAGGAAATACATTCATAGGAAAATTTAACAAAATGATTCATGGAGAAAATTGTTTTGTACCGCATCAACTTGCACTGCCTTGTTGTTGTGAACTGAAGTTCCAGATATACGAAAGAGTGCAACACAATCTGATGTATAAGTTTCATCAGCCAATCCTTTCCCTTCTATGTATTTCTTGTACCCAGAGCTCAAGCCACCCTGAAGACAGAATAAATCAAGTGGAACAAGGTTAGCTACAGCCCTCCTGAACATCAAACAAAAGACTTTATGAAAGTTGTTATAATAGTTCTTAACCTAAAACATTATATTTTGAACAAGAATTTGATGTTGTACCTTGAGAACTACCATGGGCTGAAAAAGTGCAATGAATTGTGGAGGTTCCTTGCCTTGAAAAATGCGGCCCTGCAAGAAGACAACATCAACGCAAATGATAGAAAATAAAATTTTATGATCTAACTACACTCAGTATCATACCTGAACAGGTCTGCCTTTTAGCGAGTTGGACATTGTATTTGCCAACTTAACTGCCATCAACTGGTCCTCCTGATTAGGATGATTATGAGAGCAAAAGGTAAATCCAGTGAAACTGGCCCTCAATATAAGATAAGATATCAAAAATAAAAATAAGCATAAAAGGGACATCAGCGAGAAAAAATAATATACATAAAAAACTTTTTCAAGAAAAAAGCATAAGCGCATATCACTATAGCACCATGATTCAACAACTCCTTAATTATCATATGGTGAGAACTGGCATAAAAAATACCCATATGCCACTAATAAGGCTGAAAGTTACAATATAGATGTATAGTGCAGATAAAAGACTTACAGTCTACATTCTTGATTTCAGAGGAAGCAACGAACAATGCAATTGTGGCAATAACACATCTAAATCAAATACTTCATACAGCAAAAGAACAAACTAAAAACAAATGTGCCGAAATGATTGAGCCTCTGAGTCTATGAAACCACGGAGCATGAAATTGACCAACTACATGAAGCACAGATGCTTTATCAAATTTAATGGGAAAAAAATGGTAACATCTTCAGGGTGCCGTTCCATAAGTTATTCAGTCCAGCATTCAGGATGAGGGAAGATCAAAAGTATGATGTGTATTGAGGTAGGGAAAAAAATAAAGCAGATCAAGGAATCAATGATTTTTGCAGTCTTAACTAAGAAAGGTGGGAGGAAATAAAAATAAAATTCAGCAACATTTCCAGACGCCACAGTGGTGTAATAATAAAATATCCATAGGAAATGAATCACGTCCAAATAAGGGCAACAGATAACACCACCATTTCTTCCAATTTCCATCAGAACAAACTCATTTCCAGACCATAAATGATGTCGAAAATGTGACGCAAGCTCTACAACAATAATAGAATGATGTGGAAGAATTAAGTGATAAATCCATGACAAATTGGAACCAGCAATAAGAAAAGCAAACAAGGAAGGAAAGGGGAGCCAAAGCGCCCAAAAAGAAGGGTACAGAAGACCTGTCGCAGCAGCTGTGCACATCTTTTCTTTTTGCTTTTTTTTTGTTGTGGAATTATATCTTTTATATTACCATGTTATTTAGTGTTAGGTGTAGGATGGAAATCAAGGTTGGGGAAAAGAATTGGTTGAGAATAGAGAATTAGAAAGGGTTAGAAGTGATAGAGAGAGAGATAAAAAGGAGAGAAAGATATTGGAAAAGAGATTGTTTGGATTAATCATGAGTAAATGATTACAGTCTCTCTATTTATATACTAAATTCTATAACAAACAATTGAATTTTCCCTCCAAAACTCTACAGCTGGATCATGCCAGCTCATGCCTAACTCCCTCCTTTCCTCACACGCCTATGTATGTAATAATAACCTCCCCATAAGAGTCTTCTTGGCCCCAAGACTGAAATTCAGAAAATTATGCTGCTATGAACTTTGATCCTCCCAAGTGGCCTCCTCTACAGGCAACTGCAACCATTTAACCAGACCTTGTAAAACTCTTCTACCATCCCTCAAGGTGGTTCTTGTTTTCAGTACTGAATCAGGAAAAACCACAACCAAATCCTCATGGAATTGGGGAAGGTCTTAGAGAAGAAGAATGTTCACTCTTACATATAGCACAAGTGTCACAAGCTTTAATCTAGTTCAGCAAGGCCTGAAATATACTAGGCCAATAAAAGTGTCATTTGAGCCTAATACAAGAAGCATTGATACCCGCGTGGCCCCCTAACTGATTGTTATGATATAACTCTAACAGGTGCTGCCTCAATGAACCATTACTGCCTACATACAGCTTATCTTTATAATATAATACTCCTTGCTTTAGAGAATACCTAGGATGAGCAGCTTCTCCCATTTGAGCTTCCAGATTCATGGTGGTGGAATGGGTCATGATAATTGAGTTGTCGTTATGGTCTTTTACCAAATTGTTAGGTGTAGGATGGAAATCGGATTTAGGAAGAGAATTGGGTTGGGAATAGAGAATCAAAAGGGCAGAAGAGATAGAAAGAGAGATAGAAATGAGAGAAGATACTGTAAAAGAGATTGTGTGGATTAATCATGAGTAAATTAGCACAATCTCTTTGTTTATATATTGCATTCTATAACAAACAACTGAATTTCCCTCCAAAATACTACAGCCGTCTCATGCCAGCTCATGCCTAACTAATTCCTTCCTTCACATGCTTATGGTATGTAACACCTTGTCCACCCAAAACAAGCTAGCTACCCCAACCATCTGCTCCCTAGGTACTCCATACACCTCAAAATATTTAATACACTTCCTAATCCACACTCTCGGTGCATATTTTCCATCAAAAGTAATTAGTTTAAGCTTAGACACAAATCTAGACATATCTGATTGGTCTGTGCTAGATCCTGAGTTGTTTGAATCCCTTATTGGCATACTACCCCCATCTTAAGACTAGGAAGTATACCTTTAATACACTTCCTAACACCTTGATTTTCGATCGCATCTCTCTTGAGCTCCTCTTGCAATTCATCCTTGTCTTTTTGGGTTTTCCCTGCATCGCCCACAGCTGCTCCTCGAATTCTCCTATTCGAGCTTCCAGATTCATTATGGGGGAACAGGTCATGATAATCGAGTTGTCGCCAGCTCTGATACCAAATTGTTAGGTGTAGGATGGAAATCAAGGTTGGGAAAAAGAATTGGGTTGAGAAAAGAGAAATAGAAACGGTTAGACGAGATAGAGGGAGAGATAGAAAGGAGAGAAAAATATTGAAAAGGAGATTGTTAGGATTAATCACGAGTGAACGATTAGAATCTCTCTATTTATATATCGCATTCTATAACAAACAATTGAATTTTTCCTCCAAACTCTACAGCTGGCTCATGACTAACTAACTCCTTTCCTCACACGCCTATGGTATGTAACATTCAGACTTCCTATTTAGTTTTCCCACTATTTCTATGTTACTTTGAGAGTCTTTTGTTTTATTTAGGAAGTTATTTTGTAAATCCTACTCTAGTTAGGATAACTTTATAAATCCTATCCTAGTTAGAATTAGTTTATAAATCCTATCCTAGTTAGGATTAGTTTATAAATCTTGTTCTAACTAAGATTAATTACTTCCTAAATTATAGTCATATTCCTATTCTAATTAGGAGAATTAGAACTCTATAAATACCGCTATTATTTTGTATTGGGGAATCAATCAACAAGAATAAAAATACAGCAGAGATTCTCTCTCTGTTCTTTTTCTTTCTCACATGTGTGTTTGAGAGTTACATAGCTATGCTGCGTCATAGAAGCAATTTAATAGCTCAAATAATATTACTTGCGACACTTATCTGTCTATGACATTATTATTAACATAATACTTTCAATTGTCTTGAACAAAAATATTAACAATATAATTACCTTTGTGCTATCTTTCCCAAACCAACAACACAAAAGGTAATCTTCTTTCCTATCACCTGAGTGATAGGTGTATAGTATGATGTAGCAATCTCCACTGTAAAATTTACCAATATCATCCTCGGGCAATGGTTTCTTTGCGCTACCATTAATGCACCATACCTGGAAAATAAACAATATCCAATATTGGAAAAACAGTATAATAAGGCAAATGCATCAAAGAATTCCCAAAAGCAACCATGGGACAAAAATGTCAACTAAACCTCCATCTTTCCACCTCCTTCAAGCAAAGGTGGGACTTCCTCACTAACAGGAGTACTTTTTGCCATACCCTTGACACCAACACCTTGTTGCTTCAACAGAGCTTCATCATATAAAATGCAAAATTTAATAATGCTAACCAAAGTACCCTAGTTTAGTACAACACTCAGGTTGTGACCATTACCTGCTACTTTTCCTCTTCCCTCTTCAGCACCAGGAGCTGCTGCCCCAGCCGGCCAGGAATCAAAGTTTGATTTGAACGAATGTGTCTCATAACCTTGAATGACCCGGGTTATACGAGTAGATTTTGGCCTGTTTTGGCTCACAACAAATTCCTGCATGCATGTTGAAGATGAAAATCCATTTGTGTTAAAACAAAAGGAAATATAATAAAATATACATATCTACCTCAGCAGCCTGGTTAGCAGCTTTTCTCTCCTCCACTTGTGTCACACGGCCAACCCAAACAAATACCTCAGCACCACAATCCAGTAGATAGCACTTGTTGTTTTCTAGCAGGCCTTTGGACAGTTCACCTTCTACCACCTTCACCTGACTATCAGTGATGCTGCAGGATGCAGTAAAGCAGTAATTGCAAATTTAGAGCCTTATATTGATAACAGGACATACTCATGTTCATGTTCTTCTATATTAATAAAATTTGATCTTTGGAGACAATGATGAGGAAACTTCAATGAAGTGATGACATAGCATATTCAAGATAATTACTAGCCAGCAGATATTCACAATGCACAACAGAATTCCTACTAGAAGATAAGAAATAGTACTTTTTGATACTCCATAAGATTTTTTTTTTTTTAAATCAAAATAAAAAGGAGCGATTTCATACAGAAGCACAACATCTAAATAAGAAACCATCCAACATTCATTGAACAGGACAAGATGATCACTTTCTGGATTGAACTTCATATATTTAATTCTTTTATGAAGAGTGTTTTAAGACCATAATATGGGATGAATCATAAAAAAATGATTTGGAACTGGCTAGGACGAAAAGAATATACCAATGAAGGATTTAGTACAAGTAAAGGAGTTGAAACAGTTAGTTATAAATGTAGAAATATGCTGTTCTATGCTTACCCATCATTTACGAGCATATTTCACATGCACAAATATGATGCATTTACTAAAAGCACTTATTCATCATTATTCAATTTGTTGCTGAACGAATTATCAGCAGAAAAAAAAAGGCATCAACAATCATTATAAGTTTTACCACTCTAAAAAAACATACAAGCAAAGCCAGAATATTAGAAGTTAGCAATACCTATAAAGTTTAGCAGGTGTGGTCTCCGGGACAATATCATCTTCAGTAATAACTTTTTTGCCAATTGGAGCAAAACCACCAAATAGAACCCAAAATTCACCTGAATCTGACTCGGTATCTAATTTTCCATCATCTGGCACAGAAAATAGGCATTATGGAAAAAATTAGCCATGCAAAAAGATCCAAAAGAATAGAATAGGAAATAACTGATAAAAAAAGATTGGATAAAACACATCAGTCAAGAAGTGCTCAGAAAGGGAGAAAAAAAATTTCAAATTACAACCCCTGGTGAACTTACCAACAATTGCAACATCACAAGTCCCCTCATGATATTTTTCCTTCAAAAACTGAATTACTTCCAAAGCCTTGGCTCTTTCCTGGATATTGGAGTTTGCACCATTGAACTGATAGATCTTTTTTTCAGAATCTAAGATAAACACATCATCATGATTCAGTGAAGCCCGGGCAAAGGGAACCTGTACAAGGCAAATGCAGAATCATATGATGTTGACCCCCTTCTGCAGTAGATTAGCATTCAGGAAGATTTAACAATGGGTCACTAAATCCGGGTTAAAATATTCCAAAACCTGCTTCATTCTGACGACACGTTTTCCCCTACAGACATACAACCTTGTTTCAAATACTTCTTCCTCCGGTTTCTTGAATCCAGAAGCAATGCCCCCCTCTAATGGTATGATACAAGGTTTAAAGTAGGACAAAAATTTGTCAGATTCATGACCTTGTATTTCTCTATGCTGAACAGCACGCCCGCCAAGAACTGCATCAAGTTCAACAGTTTTGATAGCTGCTGTTCCAGCTTCATCCTATAGTAAGTTATAATATTAAGTGAGATAATACTGCTAGTCATCAATTCTGATGCTGAGATAATAGTTTAGAACAAATCCAGGACTCACTGAAAGAATAAGGAAATTTTCAGTAATAGCAAACCTGACTTGTATCCTTTCCGATCCAGAAGTGAATGTCATAGAGATACGCACCCCCCTTGCCAGATGTTGTCTACAAACAAAGAAGATAGATGAGATCAAGATAAAGCATATACCAATAAAGAAGTGATCTTGTAAGAGAAAGAAAGACTAATAAGTGCACCATTTGGCACAACACAATCTCCCCACCTCACCCCCTTTCCTGAAGCAAAGCAAAAAAAAGGAAGATGAATAATCAAGCTAGAAATAATTAGGGAGAACATGTCCAATACATGTCTTAAAATGTGCAATAGCCCACAACCTCAGCACAGCAGTAAAATAGTTTTACTACAATGCAACGTAATCCATGAAGATCCCACCAAGTTACATAACATAAAGGGAGATTATCATTTAGTCCTTGTAGTTTAGTGAAACTAACTATAGTCCCTTTATTTTCAAAAACACATTAATTGGTCCCTTTATTTCAAACTGTTAACTACTGAATCCCTCCCATTAATTGTAAGGGCTAAAGGGTTTTGATTTTGAAAATGTCAAGACTCAATAGTTGTGATTTTGACTTTACGTAGACTGAATACTTGTGTTTTACAATTGGAGGAGTAGGACTAATTAGACATAAGTGCATTTTAGTTATTTAATACATTACTAATGGCTTATGTAAATGGGGGCAACTAAATAGTGAATGGTTTGATAAGATAGGGATTAAATATTTAATAGTTCGAAAAGACTAGGCCTAGACAATTAATTTGGAAAGTTAGGGACTTAACTATTTTACTTCTGAAAATAGAAAGACCAAGTAGTTAATTTCATTAAACCACATAAAGTAAATAGTAATTTTTCCTAACATAAAATAGTCTAGATGATAATTGTGATATTTTATCAAAATTTTTGGACTTTAACACACCATAGTCAGGTTGGATGCCAGCCTCAAGGCAGGTTGATAATTCAGTCTCAAAGGCAGGTTAAGTTTCTTTCCCTTCCCCCAACCCCCTCCCCCCCGTACCAGAAAAATGTCAGCACACTGCACAGCTGCTGTAAGTAATTTGTGAGCTACTAAAATAAAACTAATTCCTATGTCAAATTATATTCTGAAATTCATTTATGCCAGAGAATTAAAACAAAAAAAAAGTAAAAAAAAAATTCAATAAACAAAACAAAGTAGCATGCGAGAGATTGAAACAGAGACAAAGATAAAAAAGACATAGAGATTATACCTGCAAAACTATGTAAGAATCACCCATGTAGAATTTTCCATGATCAGATTTTGGCAAAGGAACTGGCTGAAAATTCTCAATTCGCCATATTTCAGTTCCCCTAAAAAGTGTTAAGTTTAACAGCACAAAGTGGAACCACGTCCAATATTTAACAAAATTAGAAGACAAATATTCACCACTATCTTATATAGTTAAATATGATTGCAATAGGCACGCCTAAAAACCAAAGCTTAAACACCAAAACTTCATATATTATTTAGAAAATAGGCCAGGCCTAACTCCGCACCAAAAGCTAGCTCAAGTGAGGAGGGGTACCTAAGGCCTTATAAGAGGCACATAACTCATATTCCAAACCAATGTGGGACTCAACACGCGCCCTCACGCCCAGACCAATTGGAGAGTGAAACACAAACAGGAGGCCCAACATGTCTAGCCCAAACACAAACGAGAGGCCCAACACGTCTAGCCCAAACACAAACGAGAGGTCCAAATTAGATGTAAAGCTCTGATACTATATTAAGAAAATAGGGGGGGCTTAACTCCACCCCAAAAGCAAGCTCAAAAGGAGAGTGGTGCTAAGGCCTTAAAAAAGGCACACAACTCATATATATGAAATTGCTTCTTCAACTAAAGGATA
The DNA here is from genome assembly GCA_948266635.1 of Cnidoscolus chayamansa. Taxonomy (NCBI): domain Eukaryota; kingdom Viridiplantae; phylum Streptophyta; class Magnoliopsida; order Malpighiales; family Euphorbiaceae; genus Cnidoscolus; species Cnidoscolus chayamansa. The sequence goes on from CAOGCB010326584.1 coordinate 13,328, forward strand.
CGGTCTTTGACCTACTCCCTGAAATGCAGGATCCAAAGCTTTTGTAGAGCTAGACATCGTCTGAAATCCTGCTTATAACTGCTTTTGTAGAATTCAAATTAGATATATGGTTTATAACTCCAGCTCTCTGCTATCCGGAAAGTGCACAGAGCACAGAACCTGCTGTGACAGTGAAAATTAATAATTGGTCAATTCCACTCGCTGGATATTTCAAGTATCAACCATGACATGAATAGAAAACCCAAGGGGATACTTCTACAACAATCCAATAAGAAAATAACAAAGAAGAAAAGAAAAAGATAAAGACGCCAATTTGGATCGTTATATAATAATCAAACATCAAGGTCGACAAATACAAACCTTGCATTTTTCAATTAATAGAAAAAATAAATCAGCAATAGCTAATTCCAAGTAATCATAAGATTATTAACGAACCATAGCTCATGAGATATAGACTTTTTTCAGGGTAGGGTTCACTGCACAGTAATGGTGACTGTCAATTGATATGACAGACAGATGGATTCTATTTACTGGCATTCTTTTCAGTAACAAAAACGTCACTGCCAGAATGCCAAAGGTGTATCCACATTTTGGTCAATTTTTTTTTTCTCTTACATTTACATACATATATATATACACACATACACCATGTTTTCAAAAGCTCAATTTTCTTAAAATCTCCAATACTTTCTGAAGTATCAAATACATATATGGGAGTACCATTGGCATCTGATTGAAGCGTGATACAGATGCAAAAATTTGCATAGAAGTGCATTCCACACAGGTATAACATAATTATACACACACACACCACCCTGTTTCTCAAAAGCTCAATTGTCTTAAAATCTCCAAACTTTCTAAAGTATCAAATCCATACAGTCGACTACCACTGGTATCTGATTGAAGCATGATAGATGCAAAACTCTAAGAGATGTCCATCCCACGCTGGTATAAGTATAACACAAGCATTCTACTGTGCTCAAGATTTTCCCTATACAATAACCCCATATTCCGTCCTCTTTATATTCTTGAGAACCAGCAACTATGTCACTTCAATTTGTGTTTCCTGGTTTGCTGTCTGAATTACCATTTCTCAGTACACATCACATTGTGCATCATTATCCATTCTTGCTGAAATCACAAAGTGTTTTTCAAAATATTTTCTAAAGACCCAAAATGTCATCAAGAACGTTTATATTGTTAACATGAACCTAAAAGTAGCAGAGTCCAATATGTCTTACCTAATTGTAACACTCATCTTTCTTGAAGCATGCAAATGAGTGCATGTGGAAATTACATGACTCATCCCAATAAAATAATTCTTGAAAAGGGTCAGAAAAAAAAGTATAAGATTTCAAATCTTCAATACTCGAGCAACATGTCTTGGAAGAAATCATAAGTGCAAGCCATTTATCCACTCTGACTGCTTTTATGAAGTAACATAGGTAACCAATTGAACATTATCCCTCCATCTTGTGTTGTTGATAACCTAGACCAGAAACTATAATGCTTCTTCCAATGTCTCTACATTTCTGATCCCAGCAATCAATATAAGCAATACATAAACTAGGAGTAGTAGAGTACTGGTCCACAGTGTAAACCTCCCAGTTAGGCTTCATATAGCATAATAAGTATAACCACCACGCAAGGAACTATTCATCTATTGAACTTAAATACTTCTTATTCTTTGTTTGACTGTGTGCATATTTTGCTACCTTACACCCTGTGGAAATAAGAACTTAGTAGACATCAAAATGAAGCCACCAAAAGTGTAGGATCTTCAATCAGCACCACTGTGGTAAGAAATGATCACATTTATCTTGTGAATGCTTCTTTTCAGCCCCAGATAATTTAACAACTCGTAAATTCTTTTACCTAGAATTCCCATATGATCCATGCTGTATACATAATACTCAAAAAGCTACCTATGTTTTAGGGAATGACGCTGCAATCCTTGTTTCCACCAGAAGAAATTTTTTATACTTGAACAGAGATCATCAATCATGAGCTTGGTCAAAAAACGAGTTATGCTCAAGACAAACTTATCAAAAAAGCAATTCAGCAAACCATTTCACTATCCCAAACGCTTCCGCCAGCCCATCATCTGACAAGCGATGATAAAAACCTGCAATCTGAATCATAGTTTCAACAACTAACCTCATTGATCGATGATCTAGTTGGTTTTGATGGCAGGCAAGAATCATATGATCGCAACCCAAGTAAGGTTTCATGAACTCTTAATAATGCATGGCAGGAATAAGTTATTTAGATTTAAGGATAAGCTCGACATTAAGATCATGATGGTTTCATGTTCGTTACATATCAAATACTGTTTTTCGTAAACATAGTTTAAGGGGAAACACACACAGACATACGATCAAGAAGAAGATGACAAAGCATAACTCCTCCAAACAAAAACAAATCAAACACGTAAATAAACAGAATTTGAGAGATCAAATAGAAGAAACAAACAAAAACGGAACAACTGACATGAAAAAGAACAAAACGAGTAGGACGAAAACCAAATTAATAGCAGATAGATCAAAGCACATATCAAAAAAAGCAAGCAAACCCACAAGTAATAGAAGAAGATCACGAATACCCAGATCATAAAAACGTGAAAAGTAAAGAGATCTAACATAGTTAAAAACAATCAGGCAATAAGCTGATGATGACAACGTAAAAACATACCCAGAGATCAATCACTCTCGGTGATTGTCAGCACAATGGGGAAGTGTGTGGGGAGAAGAGATAGAGGAGGAGGAGGAGGAGGAGGTGGCGATAATGAGAGAAATGAGAAAGATATAGTGAGAAAAGGGAAGAAACGTAAAGAAAAGTGAATAATTGAAGTTTGTGGGGGGGTTTTCTCTCTCTAATAAGTTTAGAAAGAGGAGGTGGGGTGGGTTGGGTTTCTTTATGAGATATGTGATTGTGAGAGACAGAGAA